>VDFB02065377.1:0-16167 GCA_007258455.2 Sequoia sempervirens
TTCACACAAACCAATTTGGAGAAGAATTGTATTTTGCCAATGTTGTAAAATGAATTTTTGCATATCTTCTTTCTAGAAGCTCCTCTTTGCACGTAATCTTGTTAGGATGTGTAAAATATCATTCCTAAGCTTTCCACCAAGCCATTTTGTCCCAACACTAATAAAACTCTAGAGATTAATTTTCATGAAAATCGCCAGTTGAGAATAGAGGAAATTAAATTCTCTCAAAACATGCAAGATATGATTGAAAAATCTTCACCATTAAATCTAGGATTCTTTTAAAAGTATATCTATGCAAGGATTCATCATGAAAGCTTACCGATTTCTTGGAACAATTATTTTTTCATGCGATGTTGATTGCACCTGTACCTGGGTGATCCTGCATCAGACACATCGGGTAGGAAGTTTGTGAGAATAGGCTCACAAAATGGAGTTGAGTAGTAAAACTACTCTTCCAGGTTGAATGCAACCTGCAATGAACTCCATCATTGAAATAAGTGCTCCAAATCAATCCTTCTTTCTCTTTTTCTAGCATCGTACCAGATTATGCACCACCTTCCTCCAACAACACTACATCTTCTTCATTCTTCCCCTCATGAACTCATGTCCACCTTAGTCCGACCTCCTCTACCAAATTATTTCCATTCTCCTCTTATCCTTTGTGGGATAAAACCCACCTCCAACCAACCATCTCCACCAAACATCACCTGCAATATCCTTCGCAACTTCTATATGTGAATACTGATTCATACACCAATCTTCAACTTCATATTATCTCTTACTATCTACTCGAACTAAATCCTCAACAAAATGATATTTTAACACAACCTCCTCATCATTGAATTCAAGAAAATTTAAATTTACCTCTTCTTTCACTATTGCAACTTGAGTTTCCTCATCATCTGCCACCACACTTTCAAGCTCTATCACTGTAATTTCTACTACATCTTCTTTCATTGCTGCCATTTTATTTTTATTTTTCAATTTCATTCATCTTCTCATCTTCATGTACTTTTGTAGGGTATACTTTTACTTCTTCCTCCTTCACTATGATGCTTGTCTTCTCGTTGTCAATCACTACAATCTTTTCCAACCACTCATTCTCCACCATCAAAATTTGTGACAAGAAGTCATCCTCTTCCTCATTTTTCACTACAAATTTTTTGTATTACATTGCTACATCTTCATTTATCTCCTCTTCAATTTCCTCTACTATAGACTCTTCATTGTTCACTTCATACTCGTCTTCCTTTTTCATGTCTTTTTGTTCATTTAGTTGTGTCTCCAACTTATCCAATCGCTTGTTTATATTATCAATCATTCTCCATATCTTGTTTTCTTCATACCATCTCCATACTTCCCAAATCATGGGCCTCTTCCTTATGACTATACCCATCTTGCTTGCTGCAATATTTCACAGCTCTCACTTCATGCTCTGGAATTTGCAATCACACTTCTTTTCATGACTCTCTAGCTCTTGATTGCTCAAGGTTTCTCCCTACCTGCAACAATCCTCACACGAGCTCTTCTCTACTTCTTTCTCACTCTTCTCTACCTGAAGGTCCTGGTGGATCCTCTCCACTCTCAAGACTACCTGCTCTGATTCCAATTAATGCAAGAGGCATTCCCTTTGTTGTATCACCCAAAAAAACACAATTTTCACTAGAAATTTCTTTAAATTAAAACTTCACTCAAAATCATAGATTGCAACACACATTCATTAATTATTCAATTCTTCTAAAAAAAATTATCTCCATGAACAATTTACAATTTTATTAACAATTGCATTGTCACTTATCTTTCAAACTTCTAAACTTCACAAACTTACAGAAGAAAATTTCAACCTTGCATACATTATGCAACTTGCATTTCATTAAGTTCTTTATTTGAACATCCTTCCAATTCCACAGCACACTACTCTCTATCCACAACTCCAATATTCCTCTCCATTTCCAGCACCTTCGTTCTCCTCTTATTTCCTCAATGCAACCATTTCACTCTGCCTGTGAGGATTTATTATTTTCTTTTAATTTATGTGCCATACCATTTAGATTTAGATAAGATTTTATTTTTTTATATTTTTATCAAATATTAGTTCCATACCATTTAATAATTGACACCAATCATTTAATTTTTTGGCATTTGTTACTTCATCACACCTTTTATATAACAAAGGTCATTGTACACTCTTGAAAGATATCTCATCATCATATTTGATAGGTCTTAATATCAAGAAACCTCATTTCTTTCATACTCTCTTGTAGAAGGTTTTCATTGTTTTTGTAGGTGGTCTTGGGATAAAGCTATTTTTAGGTCCTTTAGATCTCCTAGTTATTTTTGGTTTATTTATAGTTTGTGTATGTTTTATTCTTAGTTTTGTGATTCCTAGGAATTTTCCCTGGGTAAAAGATCTAGAAACAATTATTTATTCTATCTCTAGGAAATAATATAGTGCAAGAATATGACTATAGTGAAATTTTTAGTTTATAGCACATATTTAGGAATCCAACATATTTCCAACTCATTTTTAAGACACCTTTGAAGTCCTTTAGCTTGCTATAGCCTTATTCTACCATGGTTCAAACTGTGATGGACTTAATTGAATAAATGTGAATTTAACTAAGGGTTATTAAAGAGGAAAGAGGATGAAAAATGAGTTAAAAAAATAAATAAATGATTTTTTTATTAATTTTGAGAAGATAAATTATTTTACATTTAATAATATAAAAGTTATAAATGAATATGAAGAGTTTCAATCTATTACATAATTATCATAGGAAAGA
This sequence comes from Sequoia sempervirens, assembly GCA_007258455.2. NCBI lineage: Eukaryota > Viridiplantae > Streptophyta > Pinopsida > Cupressales > Cupressaceae > Sequoia > Sequoia sempervirens. The sequence goes on from VDFB02065377.1 coordinate 2,784, forward strand.
TTTTGAGGTTTGAATGTAATTTTGTATAACTTACAAAGAAACAAAGGAATGTTATATGAAGTAGGAACCATTAAATTATAAATCCTTAAATCACTCAAGGTCATTAAAATATAATTAAAAATACCTTTAATAAATGTTGCATACCCACAATTTTAATTCCACATGGTTTCCAAGTGTACCATACAGATTTTGTGAAGATATTTTTGAGAATTCAACTAATAAAGTTACTGACTAAAGATTATTTTTCCAAACATTTACCTTTTTCCCTCATGTCCTTGGATTGTTTTGGAGTACTTTATTGACCTCTCAATCCTAGGGAAGTGTCTTCTTCATTTTTAATATGTTTGATATCAAGTGTGTTGTCTTCCTTGGTCTTTTGGTCATTTTTGGTTTCTTTGGAGTTTGTGTCTGTTGTATTCTTATTTTTTTGAGTCTTAGTCATCTTCCATGGCTACAAGACCTAGAAACAATCATTTTTTCTATCTCTAGGCAAGACTATAGTCTAGTAACATGACTATAGTGTAATTTTTATACTCTAGCACATTTTTAGTACTCCAACATATTTCCAAGACTCTATCTCATTGTTGGGATACTTGTGAATTCATGTTAGTGATCATCTAGCATACTATAGTTCTCTAGCATAGTATAGTCCTTAGTTTCTAATTTTTCTTCCATCCTACGTATAATTTCTAAAATTGGAGATTTAGAATGGGACCTATCAAAGTGTAATTACCCAAGCTTTCGCCTAAGAAATTAATGATAAAAAACTAGACAAATATTTTTTATTACAAGTGTGACATCCACATGTTACATTGCATGCTAACATTCACACAAGGTGTTATGATAAGGCACAATGGCATAAAATAAAATCATGTTATCAATGTACCAATCATGTTGGTACATCATATGACTTCAAGCATAGTATAATTCATCATGACTATCATATAAGAAGGTGGAGAATTCTCCAATAAAAATATCAAATATAAGTCCTTGACCTCATTTCATTGTAAATACATGAATTAGGATGGGATTGACACCTCCTTCATATGCATTCTAATATTGCACAAAAAACACCCCAAAAAATAGGAATAATTATATAATCGGTAGGTCAACTAAGAGGTGCAAGGCCTCAACCAATTGAATCAATAACTAGTCAAATTTATGTTGAGGCACACTTCTTGATTTTGAGGGATAAATTGTAACGTATGACACTTTTTTACAAAATGGGATGATAGGAAGACTAATTAAACCTAGGGTGTGACTAATATTTATAAATTATCTTCAAAAATGTCTTGAAAGTTCCTATTATCATGTGGAAATGGACAACAGTGCATGCAAATTGGAAACCAACATGAAACCTAGATAGTAACACATTTTGTTGTAGTCCAAAAATTGTGTTGTATTCCCTTCCTATATTTTATTTTTGTAAAGTGTTTGGGATAGGATTTTTCTATAAAAAAATTTATTTGAACCACTTTTCATCCTCACCAAGGTATTTTCTATAAAAAAACTAGTTCTTGACATGACATTCACCATATATTAGTTGAATAAGACTTGAGAATCTAATGTCCAAGATTATAACTTTCACAAAACACAATGATGCTCATATCCATGTGACAGTGAGTGGAGCATTCACATAACTTCTCATAATGTCTCAAGCCACCACATTACACTCTTTCATGCAATGACACACATATAATAGTGACAATAAGAAAGCTAGAGTACAATCCCCCCATGGATACCATCAACAACCAATTCCAAATATAATACAATTACATAAAGTGACTAAAACAAGCAATTCATCCACTCTATTTTACATGTTCATTTTACCAAAATATGTAATTGTGCATTCTAATCTATTTTACTCTAAATAGTAAAATTTGATAAAAATAATTTAAAATCCTATGAACATCTGAGACCAACATCAAGTTGTACCAAAAGATATAATAATACCTTCTCAAATTATCAAATAATAATACAATACAAAATAGTTCATATACATAAATATAATTTACTTCTTTTAAATAAAACATACTTACATATCATGATTTAAACATTAAAAAAAGTTCTAACACCTTGACAAGACAAGGTAAATAAGCATCCAATACAATACCATAAGATTATTATAATTATTATATCTCCTCCTAAACATGGATGGATCATATATTACATAAAATAATTTTATAATATACAACTATAATCTTATTACAATGGTCTCAAGGACCCAAATTGCAATGTTCCAAGAATCCAATAAGAAAGAGATACAAGAAAATGATAGAATAAGATTCCAAACATGCCCTCTAATTAGAATCTTCCAATTCCATGCACTTTTTTAAACTCTCACTTGACTATATCCATGAGTTCCATTTAAATTATAGATTTGAGTTTAAAGACATGAGTTCCTATGAATGAGGAATCCATATGCACCCATCTATTACAAACATGAAAAATGAAGAAAATTAATTTCAAATACATAAATAAAAAAGAAAATTACCTCTCTAAAAGATATAAAAATGGAGGGACTCTCTTTAAGAGAAATCACACACACGAATAATATTTCTCTAACACCAATAAATCTCCAATCCAAGTTAAATATGATTCCTTCCTTTCTAAAATATAATAAATTTCTTTCCAAAGAGGAGGAAAAGAGAGAGGGTTTCAAATAAAAGACAAATGTGAAAATAATATTATTTTCCTATTTGATATTTCCTTAAATCATTTTTATATTTTCCTCCTTTTCAAATTTGAATGATGTTTCAGTAAATATATTTTTGAAATAAATGGATATCTTATATAAAACATTTGCAAAGTTATTTTTATTTTGAACACAATAAATTAAATTTACACAATATTAAAATAAAGATAATGTAGTAAAAATAGTTTGTAAATAATATTTTCTATTGTCATTTTAATTTAACTAAATTTCTAAATATAAAGAATATTCTTTTTCTTTATGAAAATATATTTTTATTTCTAAAGTACAATTAAATTCATTTTATTTTATTTCCATAAGTAATAAAATAATGCAATAGATTTGTTGAGAAAAATGTCTCAAACTTACTAGCGTAAAAGACTTCAGGCTTCGGATTCATTGGGTTGACAGGTAAATGTAGATGGGACTTAATGGCGAGTCTCCTCAACATCTCGATAAGAACTTTGAGCTTTAGGCTTTAGGTTTCCAGTTCATCAAGTTGATAGTCAAATTTTGATGGGACCTAGAGACAAGTCTCCTTGAAATCCTTATAGACACTTGGCTTATCACTAAGTGTGTTTGGATTTTGCATCGGCCAAAGACTCATCAAAGAGACAGGTCATTGTCAAAGGGAACTATTTTGTAGTCCTTTCAACATTATGATGGACTACAAGGAGTGCTTCATCAGAGGGACAAGTCGATGTCAAAGGGAGTCACTTTGTAGTCCTTTTGAAATTCCAATAAAAAACAGGTTGGTAGTAAAGCTTCATCGGGGAGACTAACACATATCGGTGGGACATAATAAGCAATCCCTTCGATATTCTGATGGAAGGTGGCATCTCTTCATTGGAGGGAATGATGAATTTTGAAGGGATTCATCACAGTGTCTCTTCAACATTCTAAAGGAGCTTCATCGATGATACTTCATCCTATTAGAAGGATTCGTCATATTGTCCCTTCAACATCCTGATAGGATGAAATGATAGGCATGTCAAAGTGACAGTGAGATTTCATAGAGACAAGGTTTGAAGTCTCTACGATGTTTTGATATGACTTCAACGGGGCAGAAGGTAATGATGGTTACATTTTTTGTGACTGTTTGTTTGTTATAGAAGTTGGAACGATGGTTTCCTAAAATTCTTGAGATGTATGTACGAATTCCATAGTGCATAGTAACTGTGTGAATGGATGATCAAAGCAATTGTAATGAACTGTTGCAAAATTTATTTTATGAATTAACACCTGAAAGAGCATAACTCTATACTTGTATGTAATTTACATTTTACTGTAATACAAGAGATCTTTGCTTTGGTGTGTGGGTTTTTTCCCAAGAGGGTTTTCCCACATAAAATCTAGTATTTTTTCTTCATTTTCTATTCTATTATTCATGTGTGTGCATCTTTATGTTCTATAATTGCAAGTTTTGAAATATTTTTTGTATCTCTCTTCTAAAGATTAGTATTAGGAAGTCATTTTCCACACTCTACTTTCCTTTCAGTTGGTATCAGAGCTTGGCCAACTTTTTTGTCCTTCTGGGTAAGATTGTTTTTTTATGTCAATCTCATTCAATGGGAGTTTTGAAGAGAAATCTAGTTTATAAATTATTACAGATTTAAGATTGCAAGCACATCTGGAAGAATAAAGATTGAGAAGTTCAACTGTGGAAATTTTGAGTTGTGAAAACTCAAAATGAAATATTTTCTCATGGATTGAGAGTTATGGGATGTAGTGTCCTCTAAAAAACCATCAACAACCTCACAAAATGACTGGGATGAAATGGAACGGAAAGCCAAGGGTCTAATCAGACTATGCTTGGCCGATTCAATTCTCTTGAACATCCGTGAAGAGAAGACAGTGAAACTTTTGTGTAAGAAAGTCTGGTGACATTTATCAGGGGAAATCTCTAGTAAATATGTTATTTCTGAGGAAGAAGTATTATTTCAAGATGGAAGGAGTGTTTGTTGCAAATCATTTGAATATGTTTAACATGATCATTGCTTAGTTGGGGTCTATTGGTGTGAAGATAGATGACGAGGATCATTGTATGCTCCTGTTGTGTTCTTTTCCTAGCACATGGGATTGCTTGGTAATGGCTATTGGGAGTACAACAACCACTTTCAAGATGGACGATGTGGTTTCTTTGTTGTTGTCATAGGAAATGTGAAGGAAGTATTCTAAGATGGCCAAGGAGGCCCTTGATGTTCAAGGAAGATCAAAGGAGAAAGGAAAGAAGAAAGAAAAAAATTCTAAATCCAAGTTAGAGGGGAGATCAAAGTCTCTTGGTAAAAATTTCAAGGTGAAATACTAGAACTATGGGCAGACTGGACACATCTAGAAAGATTGTAAAGAGGAGAAGAAGAAGAAAAAGAAAAAATGTTCTTTGGAAAATGAATCTTCTCAGAGCGATGCAGATGCCTTCATAGCAACCTTGGAAACTCAGGAATTATAAGATGTTTGGTTTATTGACTCAATTGCATCCTTTCATGTGACCTTTCATAGAGGTTGGTTCTTGTAAACAATGATTTTGGTTTGCCCTCACAATACTTTGCTTCTCCTAGGGTTTTTCACCTAAAAGGAGAAAGGGGATTGGATGGGGACCAAAATGCAAGGGTTTACACTCAAGATTAATGTAAATTAGATGTATTATGTCTAATTAATATTTTCTAATGCTCTAATCTGAAATTGAAATGTCCTAATGATGCAAAACTTAGAAAATGCAAAGTGCTGGAAAACACATTGTGTTATGCAAACATGAAATAAACAATCTAGAAATGCAAATGAAACTAGAAAGAAAGTTGTGAAACAGAGTGTGTGTACCTGGGAGGTGAAGAGGAACTGATTGAAGATTGCAAAGACCTCTAGAATTCTAGAAATTTTGATGTGTAAGCCAGATGGGACTAAGTCACCAGGTGGGGCGTTTTAGTCCTGTTTCGGGGAAACTGTTTAGAAACCCGTTTCAGCCAAATGGGTATCCAAATCTACAGAAATCACTGAAAATCAGGTCTAGTGGGACCAATTCTCCCAAGGTGATGACTTAGTCCACTTTAGAATCTCTGAAAATTCAGAAGTGGAAACAGATGCCCTAGGTCTGCACTTCAATTTCCTACAAGTGTCCACTTCTGAAACTCTAATTTTTGGACTTGAAGGTGACTTTTAGTTGATATTTTGGCTTGGAAAACAAAGAGATATCTTCAAAAATTATTCAAACACATCTTCAATGATCTTCAAACCCTCAAAGTGCCTAAATCTGCAAACACACAATGATCTGTATAGGATCTAGACTATTTGTAGTATTGAATGCTTAATTTTTACAATGATTATTCCAAGTTAATTAATACAAAATTAACTCATGGAAATAATTACAATAATTAAAATGACAAAGTGATAATAACAGAATGAAAGAAAGTGAGAGAAAGAAAGAGAGAGATGCAAACAGAGTTTGATTTTGGAGTTCGCCACAATCGTGACTACGTCTCCGGGTCCGCTCCAATGGAGTGAGACCAATCCGATTAATCTCTAGAAAAAGATTACAAAAGGTCTTCCACCTGTTACAAGATTTATGTCTCCTTGGACGATAATGAATTACAAAGAAATCCTTCAACAAATGCAACAAGCTTAACTAAGCTTCAAATGCATAAGGATCAAATTCACTATCACTTGGAAATATTCTCACAACTCTCTCAAAAATTCACTTCCAGCAATTAGCCAAAAAAATTCTTCAAAAATTACTTAATCTCACACCCCCCATTCTACCCTTTTTATACAAAAAAATTACTCAAATTGGTTCATAACCAATTGATTTTCAAAACCTCCCAATATCCCCTTTACATAGAAAATATTATTAAAAATCCCCCCTTATTTACATAGGGATATCCTCCCGTTAAAATAATCCATCCAATTTTACATAAAATCTTCATGGATGGCATCTTGTAATTTTATTCCATAATTCGTTTCAAGATTTATTAGGAGATATGAATAATTCACCTTTGAATATAAACGGGCTTGATTTTGTTAAGGATTTAATCCTTAATTATAGGGGGTGAATTGGTTGGAAATTTGTTTTTTTCTTTAAAAATAATGTTTAAGTTCCCCTTAAAAAGGGGATCTCCCAACCACATGTATTTTTAAATATTAAAGGGGTTTTATCCCATTTAAATAGGGGTAAATTTGTTTTGTTTTAAATTAAGACCCCACCTACTTTTTCTCACATAGGCCTTAAATTAAGGCTTTTAAATGGGAGGAGTGGTAGGCTTTTATATTTCATATTTTTATTTTTTAAATAAAGCCATGTCCAACAAATTTCTGCCACATGTAACTTTGGGAAGCCACCATGTGTCACCTCATGATTCATCCATGTCAGCATGATGACGTCATGCTGACGTCATCATTGTACCTTCAAGTCAACCTAGTCAACCATGAGCTTTGACCTTCCATATCTTGCACATACGAGCTCCGATTTGCACAGAACGAACACCGTCAGAAAGCTCTTGCCGAGCTCTTCGCATTGATATCAATTTTGACCACTTTTGGTGACATCAAATTTTGACCTTTTTTTCTTGCCCTGGGCCCTGAGTTGACCAATTGTTGACTGAACTTTGACCGGCAATAACTTGGGCTCCGTAGCTCTGTTTGACTCCATTCAAGTTGCGTTGGAATCAGGACATCGAGCTCTTTCTAATGGTGCTGAAATCTAGAGATTTGGAGACACTTCAATTTTGAAAATATATTTTGAATCACTAAGAAGAGAATGTTGAATATTGGGGCATGAAGGTTTGCCTTGGTCAAACCCCTTTTTGGGTAATTAAACCAAATGAAGAAATAATATAATGAAGCATCCAACAATGGAGTTAGTATCTTTCCATGATGTTTGATCTTTAAATTCTACATAAAAACATGAATAATCTACCCTTGAATGTCCTTAGGAGCTATCTTGATGACTTGCAATGACGAAACCCTAACTTGCTTGACTTGAGAACATGATGAGTGATGAATGATGATAAGTTATAAATTAAGATGAGTTAGGAGATTGAAAATTGAGGGTAAAAACCCTTATTTATACACAATTATGCCTAAATTCTCAAAAATACCTCATCACAGGCCGACCTTAGGTCTTAAGGAATAAAAAACCAAAAGAAATTTGGATTTATTTTGATTTTTGAGCCAAATGGGACTAAGTCACCTAAGGTGGTGACTTATTCCACCTGGTAAATTTTGAGTGGATGTTGGAGATTAAGATGTATTAAATGTTGTTTATCGAGTTCTTCTTCAACAAGACACTTAATTAAGACGTGTAAGTGTATAAAGGGGCCATTTAAAGCATAAGAAAGGTCTAAATATTGATGACAAGCCTAGGAAAGTGTGAAAGTTTGTTACAAGACTTTACAACACTTTGAAATAGGTCTTGGTAAAGTTATTTAGGTGATTTATAACATTATGGTCCTAGAAAAGTGTGAAGATATGTTACAACACCTTACAACACCTTTACAAGACATCAATAAATGCATTTTATTCAATTTGCAAGGGCCCAAGACCTAGTGTGGATGTGTAGATACCTCGCAACACCAAATCAAGGCCTCATTAAGTCCAATTTATCATCAATTATTCCCATATCAAGCAAAGTATACACTTTTTGGCAACACAATTCTCAAAGTACAAAAAGTATGCTAGTGGGAGGATGTATTTGGGTGATGATTCTCACCTTGAGATTATTGGTCATGGAAGAGTTAGGATTCAGTTTCTTGATGGAAAAATAAAGGGAATCAATGATGTGATGCATATACCAAGTTTGGCTCAAAATTTACTTCCTGTAAGTAAGCTTAATGACGCTAATTTGCAAGTCTATTTCTCCAATGGTGTTTGTAGAATGACTAGAGGCTCTATGGTGTTGTCTAAGGGTGCATGAATTGGCCCTTTGTATAAGCTAGATGCATGTGGAGTATAGTGTAATAGTGCTTCTACAAAGTCAAGTAAATATGATCATGTAGAGAAAGGAGGTGTTGTGCCAGAGGGTGTAAACTCTTTGGAGATGAAGCTCCCAATAGATAAAACAATGTTGTGGCATCAAAGACTTGGCCATATTGGTGAAAAAGGCTTAAAATGCTTAAAAAATAAAATCCTAGTTGAAGGGTTCAAGATGATTGTAATCTTGAGTTTTATTTTTGTGAACATTGTATATATGGAAAGTAACACCATGTTTCATTTTATTCTAGTCCTCATAAATCCTCTATTATTCTTGATTATATTCATGCAATGTGTTTGGTCCAGTTAATGTTTCTTCATTATTGAAATATGTGTATTTTGTTTCATTAATATATGATTATTCGAGGACATTTGTTTATTTTCTCAAAATTAAAATTGAAGTTTTTAGTCAGTTTAAGGAATTTAAAACCTTGGCTGAAAATTAGACTTGTAGAAAAATTAAGTGTTTGAGGACGAATAATGGTGGTGAGTTTTGTTCAATAGATTTTGATAAGTTTGTCAAGGACCATGGAATTAAAAGGTATAAAACAACTCCTTACACTCCAGAGCAAAATGAAGTTTTAGAAAGGATGAATAGAACGCTGATGGAAAGGGAGAGAAGTATGTTGAGTAGTGTTGGTTTGGAATAGAAGTTTTGGGCTGAGGATGTAGCTACAACATGTTATTTGATTAATAGATCTCCCAATTTGATGCTTGTGGACAAGACACCTATGGAAGCATGGTCTAGTAAGAATCCCTCATTGGGACACATTAGAGTCTTTAGCTATGAGGCATATGCATATGTGCCCAGTGAAAAAAGATCTAAACTAGAGAACAAGGCTATAAAGTGTATCTTCATTGGTTATGGAATTGGTGTGAAAGGGTACAAGCTTTGGAACCTAGTTAAAAATAAGGTTTTGTATAGAAAAAGTGTGATCTTCTGTGAGATGAATCCAGAGGTGAAAGAAGCAGAAAAGGAGGTAGTTGAAGTTCCTCTTACTCCCAATAAAGATGAACTATGTACTCCTAGTGGACCTATTAGTGAGGAGAGCTCAAGAATCTCTGAAAAATCTAATCAAGAAGAAGAACCTTAGTCTTAGCTTGTGAGGAGGTCTATGCATTTGAAGTGACAACCTAAAAGGTTTGGTTATTCTATGTTGGATTCTAGTTGTGCCTATTCTTTGATTGCTAACACTGATGATCCTAGGACTGTTAGAGAGGATATGGGTATGTCTAATTTAGATTCCTAGTTGGAAGCCATGAAAGAAGAAATGGAATCATTGAAGAAGAACGAAACATGAGATCTGGTACCTTTGCTTGAAGGTTGAAAGCCTATTGGATGTAAATGGGTGTTGAAGAAGAAGATTGGTCTGGATGGCAGTGTTGAGAAGCATAAAGCAAGGTTGGTCATGAAAGGATATTCCTAGGTGGAGGGAATTGATTATGGAGAAATATTTTCTCATGTAGCTAAGTTCATGTCTATCAAATTTATGTTGTCACTTGCAGCTGCATATGACTTAGAGATCAAGTAGATGGATGTGAAGATTGTTGGCAAAAGCAAGGACAAACAACTGAGAGGGGGGGTGAATCAGTTGTCACAAAAATTTAAACTTTACAAACTTAACTTAACTTTAATCTCAGATCTAATGAATAAAAAATTAACCATAATCAATTAGCACATCATAGAGACAAATAACACCAAGATTTTTTGCGTGGAAACCCTATTAGGGGAAAAACCATGGTGGATGTCAGTCCACAAGATTATACTCTGTTAAAAGTATAAAGAAGAATAATAAGGGGAATGCCCATGCATTCAAGCTCACTGCCTAGAGCTCATTGCTCAATTAAAAATAGAAGATTCATTGTCTTATAGAAATATTCAGATTAAAACCATCCATAAATTTGAACTGAGAGAATGGCTTTTGTCCAAGCCTGATTACAGTTCCAATTAGGCATAATACTTCTGCATACTTCGCTCAACCTTCTACACACTTTCTCTTCAATGATATTCGCACTTATGCACACAAGAGCACACAATGCATACTCGACACACTAACCACACTTCGCATACTCCGCAAAATTGCTTCTTATATATCCGCCACAAAGATTCACCATAACAAAGTCGGTCAGAGGAAAAGAATATATTTTCAATGTCAACTTAAATTCACAATTAAATTTTCAATGTGCACCCACCAAGGTCATCCACAACATAGTGGGGACCCAAATTCACTTCTCCAAAACAAGAATACTCCAATTAATCATGCCTCAAACATCCACAACACGCTAGCATCAACATGTCGACCAAGAACAAGAAAAACCGGACATGCCCAAGAAAATATTTTTAATCATGAGCTTCACCAGATCATGTGGACATACCAAAAAGATAGAGGATGAACTAGAGACATCTAAAAACACCAATAAATAGTAGAGAGACATCCGTGACAACTGAGATAACTAGGAACATACAATCTTCACTCAGAAACTTTGACAGAGACCAGCAAAACACTGTCAGACCACAACTTGCACACGAGTTCATGTAGACCTCTGAAACTTTCGGTAGATGATCTAGACATAGTCAAAATTAAACCCTTTGATCCACAACAACTAACCTTTTACATACATAACGTAATGACTTCATGACCTACACAGTTCCACTAGGAACCTGGAACACATTCACTTATAATTTTCTCAATATCCTCAACATATACAACACTTAGAATATCAAATGTTAATAGTGTTGACATCAATGGAAACCACATATCAACATCACATCACACCATCCAACAATTTCCCAACAAAGATAGCATTTCTTCATGGTGATTTGAAGGAAGAGATTTACATGTCCTAGCTAGAGCACTTCATTAAAAAAGGTAAGGAAAAATTTGTTTTCAAATTAAATAAATCTCTATATGGTTTGAAGTAGTCACCTAGAATGTGGTACCTGAATTTTGATACCTATGTTTTGTCTTTGGGGTTTGTGAGATCAAAGTCTAATCATTGTGTTTACTTTAAGATTGAAAATGGCCATCTTCTTATTATTGCCCTATATGTGGATGCCATGTTGTTCATTGGGAATAGTAAGGGTATGAGTTATGAATTGAAATCTCAATTGTTAGCACAATTTGAAATGAAAGATTTAGGTTCAGATAGGTATATTTTGGGGATGGAAATCAGAAGGGATAGAGGAAATGGAAAACTTTGGCTCAACCAGAGCAAGTATATAAACTATGTCTTAAGGAGGCTTAATATGGTGGATTGCAAGCAGTTAGTTGTTCCAGTGTTGCAATGAATGAAATTTTCTATTGAATATTGTCCAAAATATCCTACTGATATGGAGGACATGACCAGGGTGCCTTATGCAAGTGTAGTTGGTAGTCTAATTTATGCAATGGTTTGTACCAAGCTAGACATTTCCCAAGTAGTGGGAGTGCTTAGTTGATTTATTGCTAATCCAGGAAGGCCGCATTGGGATGTTTTGAAGATAGTTTTCAAGTATTTGAAGGGTACTTTTGAGTACACCTTATGCTATCATCATTAATCTATTGGATTTCAGAGTTCAGTTAGCATTCATGGATATGTGAATTTTGATTGGGCAGAGGAAATTGACAACAAAAGATCCACAAGTGGATATGTATTCAAGTTGTTTGGTGGTGCAGTTAGCTAAATGAGCAAGTGGTAGGTTGTATTCACTTTATCCACTATTGAGGCTACATGACAGAAACTCACACTTGCAAGGAATCCATTTGGCTTAGAAGATTGTGTTCTAATGCTGGTTTTGATGCAAGGCAGATTGTTATTTGTTGTGACAGTTAGAGTTCCATTTATTTGGTGAAAACTCCAACCTTTCATGCCAAGACAAAACATATTGATGTGCAGTACCACTTTGTTTGTGATATGGTGGGGGATGGAAAGGTTAGTCTGGAAAAGCTTGATACTCTAGAAAATATTCCTAATGCATTGAAGAAGCTTGTGAGCATGGATAAGTTCAAATGGTGCACCACTTTGATGGGCCTTGGGGCCTAGAATATTGAATGACTTCAAGCATTGGAAGGAGCCAATAAGTTCTTTGTCAAGTGGGAGAATTTTAGGAAAAATGTATCAAACTTACTGGCGTAAAAGGCTTCAAGCTTTGAGTTCATTAGGTTGACAGGTAAATTTTAGTGATACTTAATGATGAGTCTCCTCGACATCTCGATAAGAAATTTAGGCTTCGAGCTTTAGGTTTTTGGCTCATAGGGTTGATAGTCACATGTCGACGAAACTTAGAGATGAGTCTCCTCAAAATCATGATAAACACTTGGCTTATCACTAAGTGTGTTTAGAGTTTGCATTGACCAAAGATTCATCAAAGAGATAGGTCATTGTTGGAGGGAACTATTTTGTAGTCCCTTCAACATTTCGATGGACTGCAAGGAGAGCTTCATCGGAGGGACAGGTCGATGTTAGAGGGAGTTACTTTGCAATCCCTTTGACATTTTGATAAATGATAGGTTGGTGGTAAAGCTTTAGTGGGGAGCTAGACACATATTGGTGGGACATAATAAGCAGTCCCCTCAACATTCTGATGGAAGGTGACATCTCTTCATTAGAGGGAATGATGTATTTCAGACAGAGTCATCATAGTGTCTCTTCGACATTCTGAAGGAGCTTCGTTAGTGAGACTTCGTCCTATTGGAAGGAGTCATCATATCATCCCTTCCACATCCCAATAGGATGAAATGATAGGCATGTCAA
>VDFB02065378.1:0-28914 GCA_007258455.2 Sequoia sempervirens
TTTCCTCATTCCATCATTACCGATAATGGTCGTCCATTCAAAAACCAAGGAGTTCGCCAAATTTATGAAAAATTCCACATCAAACACCATTTCTCCACTCCATATTACCCACAAGGTAATGCCCAAGCCAAGGAATTTAATAAAACAATCTTTAGAATCCTTAAAAAGATTGTCAATGATGTTGGTCGTGACTGGCACCTCCAACTTAACCTTGCCTTATAGGCCTACCACACTAGCATTCACACTCCCATTGATACCACTCCATATTCCCTAGTCTTCAGTTCCAAAGCTATCTTACCTATTGAGGTTGAAATTCCTTTCATATAGGTATCCATGAAAGGGAATATTGATGATGAAGAATATCGAGTCTCACAACTACATGAGTTAGAACTTTTAGATTAACAAAGAGAAAAAGCATTGGATCATCTTCGAGAATATCATACTCATCTTCATTGTAGTTACAATAAGAAAGTATTGAATCAAAATTTTGACATTGGTGACCTGGTCTTAATGGAAAATCTTAAGAATCAAGCAGAATGAGAGAAGCCAGGAAAGTTCGAGCTGAATTGGTTGGGTCTCTATTTGTCACGACAGTGAGCATATCAACTCTCAACTCGAAGGGGAACCCTTGTGATAACCAATCAATAGTCTACATCTGAAGAGATTCTACACATAGCTTCCAAAAGTCCTATCTTAATAAAAAAAGTACAAAAAAAAAAGAAAAAATGAAAAAAATCATTATCTTGATGAAAACTTGGCAACTAGGCATCTTGGTTTAGCACAAAAAAAATAAAAAAAAATCAAGAAAATAATAAAGAGAAATAATTCATCTAATAGTGAAAACCACTTTGGTGGTGCTTTGGATAAGTACCATGGTGAAAACCTAGCAAATAGCTGCCATGTGTAGTTGACTTTTCTTCGTCATCTACCATCATTCCAATCTAGCTTTTCTCTGTCATACACCCATTCCATACCAACCATAATAATGACTAGTTGTCCTTTCCAAAGCCTGGAACGATTGACATCATGTGTTCTTTTCACCTTCCATAACACTCATCTCATTCCATTCCACCCCTAATAAATTGGTCTTGTACTCGACTGGGGTATGCACTTGACCTATGTCATTAGATCTATCAATGGTTGCTATATCAAAAGACAAAAAAATCATAAAACTTCAAAAAGACAAAAAAAATCATAAAACCACAAAAATCCAAAAAAATCAAAACATGTCAAAAACACAAAAACATACAAATACCTTTCAAAAATACCAAAAAGTAGAGCCAAAGTCAGTCATCTCAGTCTATTCATGTCAAACTACATTGCCTCTGCAACGAAACGTAGGCAAGGCCATTTGTTGATGTGCCCCCGAGGCATTAGGTCAGTCTTCTTAAGTTTGGTCAAATAAAATCATGACTCATTCCTTTGTCAATAAACAAATCCATGTCATGTTGAACTATGAGGTCTTTGTGCATTGTTACGTAGGCAAGGCCATCTGTCGATGAGCCTTCGAGGACACCTAGGTCGGTCCTTTATGGTTTTTCATGTTAGTCATAATAAATCAGACATTGTCAACTTAGACACAAACAACCATCAAAACATTAGACAAGTCACACATCAACAAGACAAACATGCCGACAAAGTCACTCAGTCAAATCAAACAAATTGTCAAAACAGTCAAATCATGAACTAGTTAACTTATATCTTATATAGGATGTGTCTTTCCTGAAACTATGCATTGTCATTTAGTCAAATTCAGTCATTTTCCTTATACTGGTGGCCACATGATCGAAACTAGACTTGACATCTTATATGACATGTTTCCCTCCTGAAACCAGGCTTCGTCAAATAGATAACCCATCAATCACTAGTCAATTAAAAGTCAAACAATCATATTTTGAAAAACACACTGAATGGTTGTTGACCTTGTGGTTTGTTTTCTCTTAAATATTTTTTCTTGATTTTCCTTTGAGTCAAATTACTAGCTTCCTAGAGGATGTCGCATGAAGGATTTAGATGAGTGATGATGTCTCATGACTTTTTTTCTTTGACTGTTGTTTGTGGATTGCCTTGGCAAAAAGACTAGGGCAACTTTTCCTTGAGTATAAATTAGGACATTCCTTGTCTACGACTATTTGTTTTGCAAGTGGATGACCTTGTACACCTTTGTCTATGTCATACTATGGTGTTTGTTGTCCATTTTTCATATTTTATTGGGCAATGATGATTAAATGCAAGGCCTATTATGTATTTGGCAAAATATTGAAGTTATTTCTTCTATACTAACATCCATATCCTTCATGCTAACATTTCTTCTATCCTTCATCCTCTAGTCTTCTCATCCATTTTGAGAGAACACTTATGTTCTTTGAACCCACCTATCCTCTCAAGGGGGCATACTACTACCTTCGCACCATCCTATCCATGTCGGGACATGTTTTGACTAATTTTCTTTGACACAATGCAATTAATTGCATTGTATCAAAGAGGGGCAAAATGTAGACACTAAAAATTGTCCTAGGCTTGTGACTCTTAATTTCTTCAATATTGTCCACCTTGTCATCCTTGATAATTAAATAATTTTAATTATTTAATTAATTCATTGTTTTCTTTATTTTCCTCCATTGATTAATTAAATAAATTTTAATTACATCACTAATTAAGTCCCTTTCTTTCTAAAATTAAATAAATTCTTATTTATTTAATTTTTATACAACTTTCTACTATAATGAAATAATTATTTTAAATTATTTAATTATTCATTAACCTCTTCTATCATAAATCCACTCTCTTGAATTTTGAATCAAATCATTATTTAATTCAAAAGATTATCTTTCTCACATTATTCATTGGCCACCTAAATTAAATAATTTTTATTATTTAATTTCTCCTATCACCTCTTTGTCTGTGCCAATTTTATCTTCCACATCAAGTCCTTATCTATCCATATCTCAATTAACCTTCACCCTTGATTAAATTATTAATAATTCAGTTTTGGTCTTTCATCCTTATCATTTTCCCTAACCCTAGTCCATACCTCATCTTTCATTCTTGGCCATTGATTATTGACTTTCAATCTTAGTCTTTCATTCAAAATTGGATTTCCTATAAAAAGACATTGTCATTTTTATTTCTATAATCTAGAGTCCACATGAGTTTATGTTATCTTTTGCTATCTAGAGTCATCTTGCTATCAAGCCATCAAGTCAAGTGCATCCATAGTCATTAAGAATCTTCAATATTTTGCTTAGTCATTGTCATAGGCCTATTTTCATGCTTAGGGAAACTATCATATCAAGCAAAATGGAGAAGTGCAATGGAGGTGAATCAATGGTGGTATGAAGATTTGGTAATATTGATTTATGTTTTATGTCTTTATGCTCATTTATTCTTCATTGTTTATTAGGATTTTATTTATATTATTTATTGCCTAACTTTAATATTGTAACCCTGATTTACTTCCAGCTCAAGTCATTTTGATAAATAATCACAACCAATGGCTCAAAGAGATGTTTTCCCAAAGAACCTGAGATTTACTCAAGATTCCATTAAAAATATGTTCAAAAAGCCTTATGATTATCAATGGATAGACAATACAGTCGTTCAAATTGGTAAAAAACAGTTGAGTCTAGAAGTCCTCATGCCTTTGAATGTCATTCAACACAAAAGTGTGTTGTGGTGTCTGAACAACAAAAGACTGTGGGTATTGAGAAAAGCAGGAGTGCCCACAGTGAATGTGGTTTTCGTTGCGCTAAATTTTAATAGAGGATTGAAGTCCATTTCTTCTCCAATTTGAGTGATCTGCACTTGGAAAGACGATATTCTAGTGCTAACTATTTTCCTTGTGTATGAGACGGTGTGAGATCTGTGACCATCAATCATGGTAGGAGTGGCGATGTTCTGCGTCCAGTAATATGGATGCCCCTTCACTACCTAACAATAGTTGCAGGCACAACACAAGCAAACATGACTCCTCCATGTAATCTCATAGATACTATGGTAAGAAGTTGTTGAGAGTTGAAGCCCAACGAACACATCTTCTTCCCTCCATTTGTTTGTCTATTCACATTCTTATTTTTTGGTGTAAATTGCAACATTATTTATGCTGCACTTCTCATTTGTAATAGTTGTTGTTGAGAATAATAAAATTCCTCAGCTTAGTGTGGATGTAGCCATATTTTGGTGAGCCATAATAAAATCCTGGTGTCATATTTCATTTATGTTTTCTTATCTATAATTTCTCTTTTTTTTGCATCTTCAATTTTACTCTTCTTTCTTTTCAATTGGTATCAAAGTTGTACAATGACGGTATAGCTGGTTGAGAAAATTGATGCTAGATTTTTGAGTCATGGAGGAAACAAAGATAGATAAATTATCAGGTCGGAATTCTAGTCTATGGAAGGTGCAAATGGAGTCATTGTTGATAAAGCAATACTTCTCACTCATGCTTGATAGGAAAGCTAAGAAGCCAAGTTCAATGACAGATGAAGAGTGGGAGAAGTTGGATAGGAAGGAAAAAGCTACGATTTTCCTCTCGTTGTCCAGTAATGTTTTGTTTAATGTTTCTATAGAAAAGACTTCGAAGGAATTGTGTGATAAAATTTCTTCAATGTATGAGATGCCTTCAACGTCTAATAAGGTTTTTATTATGAAAAGGTTATATAACCTGAAAATGAAAGGTGGAATTGTATCCAATCACCTTAATGAATTTAACGCATTGGTTACTCAATTAGTTTAAGTGGGCATCAGTTTGGATGATGAAATTAAAGCAATTTTATTGTTGTTTTTGCTACCTAATAGCTGGGAGGGAGTTGTTATGGCTGTGAGTACTTTTGTGGCTACTAAAAATAAATTGAAGTTTGATCATGTCGTAGCTACTCTCCTCAGCGATGATATGCAAAGGAAGAACCAAGAGACCTCTACAAGCGAAGCCCTAACTGCTATTAGTAGAGGAAGGCCTCAACATAGAGGAAAATACAATAATAGGAGAAGATTAAAATCTACAAAAAGATCAAAATACAGGGGCAGAATTGGCGACTGTTGGTTTTTTGGTAAGCCTAGTCACACTAAAAAAGATTGTTATTCCTATAAGAAAGCACAAGAGAAGGTTAAAGACAACGAGGTTAATGTTGTTTATGAACACTATGATAGTACTTTGGTTTTGTCCGTAAGTAAAATCACTTCAAATTTGTGGGTTTTAGATTCAGGCGCATATTTCCATGCTACCTCTTGTATGGATGCCTTCTCTAATTATCAAGAAGGACAGTTCGAGAATGTTTACTTGGGGGATAACAAATCTTTGGAGATCATTGGTAAAGGGGATGTTATCTTACAATCCAAGAATGGAAACACATGGCTTTTGCAAGATGTTAGACATGTTCCAAAACTCAAGAAGAATTTGATTTCTATAAGCCAACTCTTTTCACAAGGCTACAATACTCTTTTCTTTCCAGATTCATGGAAAGTTAATAAGGGTGCCCTGCAGATTTCCAAAGGAGATAGAGTGGGCAACTTATATGTTTTTGATAATATTTCTCAAGTGGGAGCTGCTATGGCACTGACGGACAACAAGACCATACTTTGGCACCAACATCTTGGACATATGAGTAGGAAAGGCCTTGAAGTGATGGTTAAAAGAGATCAATTACTATGTTTGAAATCAGTGGATTTGGAATTTTTCCAACATTGTATTTATGGCAAACAGAAGAGGGTCAACTTCTTGAAGACGGGACGTGAAAAACATACTTCACCTTTGGAGCTTGTCTATTCAGATGTCTTTGGACCGACTGAGATAACCTCTCTTGGAGGGTCTAACTATTTTGTAACTTTCCTTGATGACTACACTAGGAAGGTCTGGATTTTTTTATGATTAATAGGAAATCTGAAGTTTTTAGCAAATTCAAAAAATTTAAAGCTTTAGTTGAAAATCAAAGTGGGCATAACATCAAATGTTTGCAAATGGATAATGGTGGTGAATTTTTCTCACTAGAGTTTGATAATTTTTGTGCTGACAATGGTATTTGAAGGATCAAATTTGTTCATTTTACACCTCAAGAAAATGGGGCTACGAAGAGGCTAAATAGAACAATTTTGGAGAAAGCACTATGTATGCTTTCCAATGTTGGATTGGGAAAAGAGTTTTGGGTTGAAGCTTGCAATACAATAGTTTATTTAATTAACCAGAGTCCATCATCTCAATTAGATTTTGGTATTCCATAGGAGGAGTGGCTTGGAAAGTAGATCTCCTATTCACAGGTATGTGTAGGATCATGATGGGCCAAAAAGTGGCAATATGATGGGTATGTGGCTGACGACTAATTTTTTACCCAAAATTGATGAAACGAGAAGGGTTTTTAAAGGAGATTCTTAGCTTTCCACCGATATAAATTATGCTTTACTTTGAATTTAATAAGTAATTATTATTCATTTTCTATTCAAATTACGACTAAAATCCTGATTGATAGGATGATTGAAAAACACCTATAGCTTTCAAACAATATCACATTTTTTGAATCCAAAACATGCATCACATTCTATGCTTCACATACTATAGGATTAAAAAAAGAAAAATTGAATTTCATGAAGTTTTGACCAAGTAAGGTGGTCAGATGTACGATTTTTTATATTTTTAAAAAGTTGTAATAAAAAATTCATAATTAATTATTTACTTGGAAAGCAATTACAAAAAAAATATGCATCACATCAAGGCATGAGTCCTCCACTTATTTCTAAAATCTTATAAAAAATATTATCATTTTATTGTGGTTTAGGTGGTGACAGACACCTACTTATTTTTTCCACAAATTTAAGTACCACTACATTGAAATTTCAAATTTTCACCAAATAGTTTTTTTTTTTTTTTAAACAAACCTAGTAGTTTAGAAACTACATTCAATTTGCTACAGATTCTATTCTTACATGTATTTGAAATAATATGGATAGCTTATTCATTTTTTTACGTCAAGTTGCCTAACTCTGATTTTTCTAAAAAAATTTGCCACTTAAGGGCCTGTTTTTTCCATGATGATCCTGCACATACCCTCACATCTTTGGGTATTTAGATGTGAAGCATTTGCTCTTGTTCCCAAGGAGAAACAATCCAAATTGGATCCCAAATCAAAAAAGTGTTTTTATGTTGGGTATGGTGAAGATCAGTACGGATTCTGACTGTGGGATGATGTCGCCAATAAAATTATTCGCAGCAGGGATGTGGTTTTCAATGAGCACATTTTTCCAGCTTTGCAAATACATGTAGTAGTCACTAAGGAATATGTTCCCTTCTCTGCATTTGAAAATAATCATTCAAATGGATTCCCTAGAGGTAATTTACAGTCAGGTAGCATAGGTGGAATAAATTATTCACCCACCTCTATTTTATGCCCTACCTCTTTTGTCACATCATCTCTAGCTTCTCTGAATGATGAAAGAGGTAATACAAAATTATTAATTGAGAAACCTTCTAAGAGTGAAATGCAACCTCCTTTGTTTTGCACATAGGATCCATTTTTTGTTTTGTAGCCTTCAACTTTTACTGCACTGCCCCCACTTATCCATGCGTAGGGTCCAAATCATCCTTCCCAGTCTTCATTTGTGGGTGACCCCCCTTCATTTGATGTTTCACAGCCTCCTCTACATGCTGTGTCACCCTCTTTACATCCTCCATAACCTCTTTCTATTGCACATTATTCATCACTTCCTTCCAAAGCTTTTGCATAGTCTTCATAAGGAGGGATGCTATCCTCTCTTCCTTATGATACTTCACCAGTGATGGCACCTCCTCTGGTTTCAACGCAGGCTCCTCTATTTGTAGCTCAACCTATAAATCTTCATCTGTCAGCTTCAATAGTCTATCTATAGCCTTCCTCACTTCTAGTGCAAGTTTCCACACTATCTTTTAAATTGTTGCCTCCAAGTTTAGTGCAGCCTAACTTGGAATATTTGCAACCCATAAAATTTTCAATTGGTGTGTAGGGGCAGACTATTGATAAATTTTCACAAGTCAAAGGAGATTTTCCAATGTAGGGGACTCTGCCCCAACAAGGAAGTGTACAAAGGCAGAACATTAGTGAATATGTCCAACATCAGGGCTATGTGCAACAACAAGGAACTATGAAAAAGATTAATTTATAGTCCAGGACATTGAAACTATTCAAAATCAGTTGTCAAGAATGAATCTGGATGATTCTGATTTTCAACAAGAAGGTCCTCAGTTACAAACGTCTACCCGAGAGAGGAGATGTCCTTCAAAATTTTTAGATTATGAATTGTTGTATCCAGAGGACCCTGAGCCTAAATTTTTAGTTTCTGATCAACCTGAACCAGCTACTTTCAAAGAAGCTTGCAAGGCAGCTGATTCTGCAAAATGGCATGAAGCAATGCAAGATGAAATGACTTCATTATAGGCTAATGATACTTGGGAATCTTTAGTGTCGCTTCTGCCTTATCGCAGACCCTTGAAGAATCATTGGGTATACAAATTGAACGAGGAGGATGTAGGCAAGAAACGTTATTGTGCCAAGCTAGTTGTAAAGGGATATGACCAACAAAAATGCATAGATTTTAATGAGATTTTCTCTCCAATTGTGAGAATGAACACAATCCAGGTAGTTTTGGGATTGGCTATAGTTTGGGATCTTGAACTTGACCAGTTAGATGTCAAGACAACTTTTCTACATGGTGATGTTGATGAAGAGTTGTACATGGAGTAGCCAGAATGATTTAAGCAACAAGGACAGGAACATCTTTATTGCAAGCTGAAGCGCAGCTTGTATGGGCTCAAGCAAGCCCCACGATAGTGGTATATTAAGTTTGATCATTTTATGATTGAGCACAAGTTTATTAGGTGTGAATCGGTTCCATGTGTTTATTACAAAAAACTTCCTACTGGTGAGTTTGTTATTCTCTTGCTTTATGTTGATGACACGTTGGTAGCTGGTACTAGTAAGAGGATTGTTTTTGAGTTGAAACCACAATTAGCTATGCGGTTTGCTATGAAAGACTTAGGCGCAGCCAAGAAAATTCTTGGAATGACAATCACTAGGGATAGACGAAGGAGGGAGATCATGTTGTCACAAAAGGCATACATTGACAAGGTTGTAGAAAGATTTGGTATGGCTGATGTGAAGGTTGTTTCTATTTCTCTTGCTACTCATTTTCGTTTATCTTCTGATTTGTGTCCAAAAACACAAGAG
The DNA here is from genome assembly GCA_007258455.2 of Sequoia sempervirens. Classification (NCBI taxonomy): domain Eukaryota; kingdom Viridiplantae; phylum Streptophyta; class Pinopsida; order Cupressales; family Cupressaceae; genus Sequoia; species Sequoia sempervirens. The sequence goes on from VDFB02065378.1 coordinate 9,189, forward strand.
GATAAAGAGTTTATGGAAGGCATTCTTTATAGATCTATAGTTGGCAGTATTATGTATGCCATGGTTTCCACTTGTCCTGACATTGCTCATGCAGTGGGAGTTGTGAGTAGGTTCATGAGCACTCCTGGAAAGCCTCATTGGGAAGCAGTCAAATAGATTTTAAAGTATCTTAAAGGTACTGTTGATTATGCTTTATGTTTTGGTGGAAATAATGTTCAGCTGCAAGGTTTCACTGATTCTAATCTTGGCAGAGATTTACTACTCACTATGTTTTTATGTTTTTTGGAGCTGCAATTAGTTGGGTCTCGAGGCTGCAACATTCTATTGCTCTTTCTTCTGCTGAAGTTGAATATTTGACTCTTTTTGAAGGTGCTAGGGAGATGCTTTGGTTACAGTGGTTGTTTAGTGATTTGAGATGTCAACAAAGTGATTATGTTTTGTTTTGTGATAGTCGTAGCGTCATTTTTATGGCTCACAATCATTCATCTCAACAGCGTTTAAAACACATTGACATACATGCTCATTACATTCATAATGTGGTTGAAGAGGGCAAGTTAAAAGTTGCAAAAATTGACACAAAGGTCAATCCAGTAGATATTTTCACCAAAGTTGTTGGAAAAGAGAAGTTCGAATGCGCTAGGACTTCTCTTGGTTTGGTTAAGAAGAAGTAATTGTAAATTTAGAGCAGGGGAATGGTTGGTGAGTTGCAACACCCATTGGCTTTCAAGTGGGAGATTGTTGAGAGTTGAAGCCCAACGGTCACATCTTCGGGCTCCATTTGTTTGTCTATTCACATTCTTATTTTTTGATGTAAATTGCAACATTATTTATGTTGCACTTCTTATTTGTAATAGTTGTTGTTGAGAATAGTAAAATTCCTCAACTCAGTGTGGATGTAGCCATATTTTGGTGAACCACGATAAAATCCTGGTGTCATATTTCATTTATGTTTTCTTATCTATAATTGCTCTGTTTTTTGCATCTTCGATTTTACTCTTCTTTCTTTTCATAAGCAACATCCCTCATTTACCAAACGCCTTCACCATACATTCAATAATAATTTTCCAACCATCTCAAACAATAATTCTGATCCTTGTGGGAACCAAGGTTCAAATTCTTAATGGGGGAAAATATTGAATGTTGTGAACTTTGTTATTTATAATGGCTTCCGCTTCTTTGGTTTCATTACTCCTCGCTCCTTCAATCTTAGTAATGAAAAGGTTGCGAGATTAGGAAAGTTTTTGTTTATTGTTTTGGTCTTTTCCTTTGTGCTACGTCAAGCTTATAATCTGGACAAAGGAGGTGTCAATAGTAAAAGTCGTGAAACAATCAACTTAATTAAGGATGGAGAAAACATTTTGAGAGTGAGAAACAGAGGAGGGTCTTGTGAAAATTTTGTGAGTGATCAAAATAGAAACCATATGCACATGTTTGACTACCTTCCCATTGTTGTAGTCAAAGCAATTGTGCATATGGAGAAGATGGTATCTCATCTTTTGAGAAAAATGTTTTCCTTTCTCCGCTTTGTTGTGTGGAATGCTGTTGATTTGAGCAAAGTAGTTTTAGTGGGTTCAGGATAGAAGACATTAGATACATGCATTGTCATATTGATTCAATTTTTTTGCTGCCTTCAATTTATTACAAGCCAAATAGTGGTATGCTTAGGCAGAATGGGGATTCGTGTTTCAGTATTTTGTCTGGAAAATATTTGGGTATTGCTTTGATTCATAGAATTTCAAGCTCTCACACTTCCTGGCGAAATAGTTGCCTGGTCATTGGGGAAAATAAAGGATGCCCTCAGCTTTTGTCTGGAAAGGTTTTTGGACCCACTTCGATTCATTCGATGTCAATCTTTTGGACATGCTGATGGAAAGGTTGTCTGGTCACAAGAGACAGTGCAAGATGCCCTCACCTTTTGTTTGTACAAGATTAAGGAGTTCCTTCAGTTTAAAGTTTTGTAAAGAAACCAGATTGAGGAGTTCCTTCTGTTGTCAAGTTTGTAAAGAAACGAGCATTAGGATACTAATTTAATTTAAGTGTTTGCTTCTCTCTCAGAAGGCTTTATTTTCTCGAGTATTTTAATCGTAATGTAACTAGCAATAGAGTTTAATCTCTATTGTAATTCATATTCAATCCAAACATATTGTTAGGACTTGAACAAATAATGTATGTGATAAACTACACAGCAATGGAAATAATCATAGAAAAAAAAAGGAGAAACAAAGCAAAACATAGTACATATAGATCATGAAACCAAGAATAAACACACAACAATATACATAAGAGAAGAGCCAAGAAATCTTTCAGCTGCATCCATAAACAGAGCTTTTCTTCTTTCTGTTTGCTTGTCAAAAACAATTACAAATGCCTCTATAAATAGAGGTCTTAGAATTTTCCAAAAAACTGTATTAGCTTCAAAAACACATGTTCTCCATTCAGCGCACATGGTCTGTCTGCAGTCGGTGGTGGCGAGGAAGTTTCTGCCTTAAATATTTTGTTGATCTGAGTGCTATGTTCGGTAAGAGAAAGTTCTACATTAAATAAAGTTTGGTGATCTCCTTTCGGCATCATAATTTGCTTCACATGTTCATGTTTTCAACACATATAACATAGGGTTTTTTCAAAAGATTTTTCACATAAATCTATGTTGTATATGAATTATATTTCACATAATTTAAAAAAAAACATGATTTTTTATAAATCGTTATTAAAAAATATATGAATTAACAAAAATTGACTAAAAATAAATCCCAATAAATCATCTAATAGAATATGAGAACTCCATTTATATGAAAATTACAACTCACACTAGAAAATAGCATTATTTTCACCATACAGAGATGTGCGGATTAACTCTGACTACATTAGTATGCATTTGAACTTTGTGTTAGGGATAGATAGTCTCAAGTTAAACTGAATTGTTCCGAAGACCTTAACTATCCTATATTGGTAAAAAATAGGGGACATGGTAAGAGGGATCAGTTTGAAACCATGGGAAGAGGGATCAGTTTGAAATGATGGGAAGATTCTTTACAATGATGTGGAAAATGAGACCATACCAACTCAACAAAGAAACAAAACATTGTGACAACTTTGTCTAGGATGGACAATCAAGTTTCAAGCAGCTCTAGGGAAGCATTGATGTTTTGTACAAAGCCATGGTGAGAATTCTTAGAACAAAACATACTATTTAGGACAATCTATTATTGGGTTCCATCAATTTCTCTTACCAAATTGTTATCTGGAGGTTACATTTTGTGTGGTTTGGGTGTCAAGTGTTTCAGAAATTCTCTATATCTTTGAAAAATGCATCTTCTATTTAACTCCAAAAACTGAGAAACTTATTTTTTTACAACAGAGGTATATAAAAATTACTCCCTGTAAAGGCTAATATCTTAGCCTACACCCCAAGAGGCAAATAATCAACTTATATGGTGAAACACACAATCTTGATTTCAATAATAAAGGTCAAATTAGGAAAAGAATCAACATATGTGATGAAACACACAATCTTGATATTGATGAAAAAAGCCAGATCCTACCTAAAAATCCTAATCTGTTTCAAACAAGGAGGGACCCAATCCTCTTGAAAATTTGTAGTTGTATTCCATAAGAAACTAATGGCAAGCAATCCAACCATATGACATAAACTTTGGAGCCATCCCTGATCATTAAAATGTCACACCTTGATCATTAAAATGTCACAAGGGAAGGGCCATAAGAAAATGGGGGTGATGATTGTAGAGTTTAATTCAACCTTTAATTATTCTCCAAAAAGTCTCAATAGAAGTACATTTTTAGAAGGCACGACCAATTTAGTTCTATCACATTGACTACATAAAGAATCTGACACCAAATTTGGGAAGCCATCATTTAACTGCCAAATCTTGGTGGAGCACTAGCCATCCCAATATTTTATGCTTAAAGGGTGACTGTGATGTCCATATAGATAGAGAATGTGATTTCTACATACTTTAAGGTTTACTCACCCCTCAACACTTGTTCAATTGGGGAGACATTTCGAAGGTGTGTCTTGTTTGATCCTCAACATTAAATGTAAAAACAAAAAACAAAAAAAAACAAAAAACTAGTTAGAGTTAAAAATAGATTTTCTTATGACAAATGAAGTGGCTATTTTGAGAAGCATATTGTATGGAGATAAGGACAAGTTGGTGCTCAAGATAATTATGATTTTTATAATGAGTGTCATTATCTTATTTATTAATTGTTTCTAAAATAGAACCTCACTTCTAGAAGGTTATCACATGCAATGTCTATATATATATATATATATATATATATATATATATATATACACTTTTAGATAGTCATTTCTATGTGAGAGTTTTGTTTGGAAGTATGCATGCTATTGGAATGCTATTGAAATTCTTCCAAGATTTAGTTGAGGTGAAAACTCTTATAAGATATTGCATTGCAAGTGTGTTGTAATATGATTCAAGATTTGATAATATATTGTGCATGTTTCGGAGTGTAGTTTTTCTCCTAAAAGATTTTTCTCATGTAAATCATAGTGTTATGTTTGATTGTTATTTTGCTAATGTTATTTCATGTGTCCATCTTCAAATCTCTATAATAATTGAATTAGAATTTGTATAGTATTCCTATCAAGATTAGTGTAGGAAGCATTTTGCACACTTTTTCTTCTTTACAAGTGATATCAAATGTTAGTTTTGGTTCTATTTGTTGAGTACAGGGTTTTCTTGAGCTAATCAAGGTTTGAGTGGGAGCTTTTGTAAAGCATTTTGTGGTCTTTATTACAAGATAGTAGAGAATGCAAGCACATCTAGGAGAATTATGAACTTTGATCATATGATTTAAGTGACTATTTTTTTTAAAAGTTGTGGTTGTTTCTTTTCAAAGATGTTTTTTATTTAATGTTTTATCTTTAACTGTGATTCCATACCACTACTTATTTTTTGAGAATTCAATATAATCCATAACTTCAATTGTAATCTATATCTCTAATTTAAAAAGGAATAAGAGAAAAAGAAAACTTTACTTTTAATCTGTAACTTTAATTCATTAAAAATAAAAGGAGAAAGAAAAAGAAAAAGACCATGGCCAAGATCCCTCCAACTAGTCAAAATTGACGGCTACATTGATCTATATTAAATAAAATTGCTCGAAATTTCGCTGTAAGCTACGCTCGCACATAGTCCTTTCAACTTAATCTAAACAATCTCCCACGGTACACTTTATAATAGAAGTGTAACCCCACATACATCCACTCGCTTAAGGATTCGATACAACAGTACCACCGTTTCCATGATGGCTTCCACCATAAAAAGAAATAGAAATGTAGTTGATCATGAAGCGAGCTCAAGTCATTTTGACAAATAATCACACCCGATGGCTCAAAGAGACGTTTGCCCAGAGAACCTGAGATTTACCCAAAATTCCATAAAAAAAACGTTCAAAAGGCCTTATGAGCATCAGCGCATAGAAGACGCAGTCGTTCAAATTCGAAACAACCAGTTGAGTCCAGCAGTCCTCATGCCCTTGACTGTGGTTCATCACAGAAGCGTGCTGTGGTCTCTGGACAATAGAAGGCTGTGGGTGTTGAGAAACGCTGGAGTGCCTACAGTGAAGGTGGTTTTGGTTCCGACAAATCATAACAAAAGATCGGCGGATTTCTTCTCCAGTTTGAGTAATCCGCGCTTGGAATTACGGTATTCTAGTGCTAACTATTTTCCTCACGTACGAAGAGATGTGAGATCTGTGGGCACCAACCCTGGCAATGTTAGGAGTGGTGGTGCTCCGCCTCCACCAATACCATCGCCCCTCCACTACCCAACAGCAGTTGCAGGCGCGGCACAAGCAAACAGGACTCCTCCACGTCTCCTGAGGGATATTACGGTAAGAAGCAGCATCCCTCCTTTAGTTTCTCCTTTACCAAATGCCCCTCGCCAGACATCCAATAATAATGTTCACACCATCTCAAACAATAATTCTAGTCCTCGTGGGAACCAAGGTTCAGATTCTTTATGGGAGAAAATATTGAATGTTGTGAACTGTGCTATTTATAAGGGCTTCGGCTTCTTTGGTTCCATTCCACCTCGCTCCTTCAATCTCAGTACTGAAAAGGTTGTGAGACTAGGAAAGTTTGCGTTTATTGTTTTGGTCATTTGCTTTGTGCTACGTCAAGCTTGTAATCCGGACCAAGGAGGTGTCAATAGCAATCTTAAAAGTCGTGAAACAATCACTGTAATTGAGGACGGAGAAAACGTTTTCAGAGTGGGAAACGGAGGAGGGTCTTGTGAAAATGTTGTGAGTAATCAAAATAGCAACTATATGGGCGTGTCTGGCTACCTTCGCATTGTTGCAGTCAAAGCAGTTGTGGGTATGGACAAGATGGTATCCCATTTTTTGAGTAAAATGTTTTGCTTTCTCCGCTATGTTGCGAGGAATGCTGTTGATTTGAGCAAAAGAGTTATAGTGGGTTCAGGACGGAAGACATTAGATGAATGCGGCGTCATATTGAGTCAATGTTTCAGCCGCCTTCAGTTTATTACAGGCCAAGTAGCGGTACGCTTAGGCAGAATGGGAATCCGTGTTTCAGTGTTTTGTCTGGAAAAGATTTGGGAGCTGCTTCGATTCATTGGATCTCAAGCTCTCAGACTTCCTGGCGAAATGGTTGCCTGGTCACTGGGGAAAATGAATGATGCCCTCAGCTTTTGTCTGGAAAAAATTTTGGACCCACTTCGATTCATTCAATGTCGAGCTTTCCGACATGCTGACGGAAAGGTTGTCCGGTCACAGGGGACAGTGCAGAATGCCCGCACCTTTTTCTTGAACAAGATTAAGGAGTTCCTTCAGTTTAAAGTTTTCTAAAGAAACCAGGTTGAGGAGTTCCTTCTGTTGCCAGGTGGAGTTCCTTCTGTTGCCAGGTTTGTAAAGAAACGAGCATTAGGATGCTGGTTTTATTTACGTTTTTGCTTTTCTCTCAGAAGGCTTTGTTTTCTCGAGTATTTTAACCGTAATGTAACTAACAATAGAGTTTAATATCTATTGCAATTTATATTCAATCCAAACATATTGCATGTGTTTTTTTTTAGGATTTTTTCACATAAATCTGTGTTGTGTATAAATTATACTTCACATAATTTAAAAAAAAAAAATGATTTGTTACGAATTACTATTCAAAGATAAATGAATTTACAAAGATTGACTAAAAATGAAATCCCAGTAATTTGATAAAATATGAAAACACCATTTATATGAAAATTACAACTCGCACCAGAACATAGCATTATTTGCACCATACAGAGATGTGCGGATTAACTCTGACTACATTAGTATGCATCTGAACTTTGTGTTAGGGATAGACAGTCGAGAGTTAAACTTAATTGTTCCAAAGACCTTAACTATCCTATACTAGTAACAAACATGGGACATGGTAAGAGGGATCAGTTTGAAACCATGGGAAGATTCTTTACAATGATATGGAAAATGAGAACATACCAACTCAACAAAGAAACAGAACATTGCAAGCCTCTTTTAGCATCCCTTAAAAGATTGAAGAAAGCTATATAATGGTACTTAAAACAGAGGTGATTGAGCATTGATCAGAGACAAGCCGGAGCAAAGGATGCCACTATTAGCATCCCTAGGAAGAGCACCAGCAATATCATCGTTTTCACTGTCATTGCCCAAATTTTTGTTTTTGTGAAGGTAAAGTTTTTCAGGTTATTAGAACAGTAAATTTTGTCTTCTCTGCCAGGAGATTAACAACTTTTTCTAGGATGGACAATCAAGTTTCAAGCAGCTCTAGGGAAGCATTGATGTTTTGTACAAAGCCATGGTGAAAATTCTTAGAACAACAAAACATACCATTTAGGACAATCCACTATTGGGTGCCATCAATTTCTCTTACCAAATTGTTATCTGGAGGCTACATTTTGTGTGGTTTGGGTGTCAAGTGTTTTAGGAAGAAATTCTCCACATCTTTGAAAAAACATCTTATATTTAACTCAAAAATTAGCACCACTTATTACACGCCAAGTAGCGGTACGCTTAGGCAGAATGGGAATCCGTGTTTCAGTGTTTTGTCTGGAAAAGATTTGGGAGCTGCTTCGATTAATTGAATGTCAAGCTTTCAGACTTGCTGGCGAAATGGTTGCCTGGTCACTGGAGAAAATGAAGGACGCCCTCAGCTTTTGTCTGGAAAAGTTTTTAGACCCACTTTGATTCTTTCAATGTCAAGCTTTCGGACATGCTGACGGAAAGGTTGTCTGGTCACAGGGGACAGTGCAGGATGCCCTCACCTTTTCTTTGAACAAAATCAATAAGTTCCTTCGGTATAAAGTTTTGTAAAGAAACCAGGTTAAGGAGTTTTTTCGGTCACCAGGTTTGTAAAGAAACGAGCATTAGGATGTTGGTTTTATTTAAGTTTTTGCTCCTCTTCTTTTTTTCTCGAGTATTTTAACTGTAATGTAACTAGCTATAGAGTTTAATGTCTATTACAATTTATATTCAATTCAATATATAACATGAAGTTTTTCTTTTGAAAGGATTTATGTTTTCACATACCTTCCCTCTCAAATGAGTGTATGAAGCATATTTCATATAATTTCTTTTTAGAAAATGGGTTTTCATGAACCACTATCCAAAAATATATGAATCAATAAAGAATCATCTGAAAACACTATTTATATCAAAATTAAATGACTGTCTCATGCAAATGAAAGTGCCATGAATCAGGAGGCGAACGAACTCTAGAACATAGCATTATTTGAAGATAATTGATGCTGCAGAGATTCTGTTTTTCCAGCGTAGCAAGATCTTTAGCTATTTTTAGTTTGTGGTTTCTTTAAATCAGTTTTTTAGTTTTAAAACTTTGCTTTATTCCTCAGTGAATAATGCATCTAAGCATGCTCTGTTTTTTTGTTAGTTTTTGCTAAGTTTAGTTGCTTCGTATCATTTTTAGAGCTGTAGAAAACTCTATATATGCAGCTCTCTGTTCTTTTGTTTTTCTCAAGCAGTAATAGAGAAATTTCTGAAAGAGCAGAATTTTATCAATGAATGGTTTGTTTTATTTTATGGTTGTTATTTCTATTTTTGCTGTTCTACTCATTTGAATCAGCTGGTTTAGAGGTGAGGCCTGTTTTCAAATCTACATTATTTGCACCATACAGAGATGTGCGGATTCACTCTGGCTACATTAGTATGCATCTGGCCTTTTTTGTTAGGGATAGACAGTCTCAAGTTAAAGTGAACTGTTCGAAAGACCTTAATTATCCTATACTAGTAACAAACAGGGGACATAGTAAGAGGGATCATTTTGAAACCATGGAAAGATTCTTTACAATGACGTGGAAAATGAGACCATACCAACTCAACAAAGAAACAGAACATTGCTAGCCTCTTTCAGCATCCCTTAAAATATTGAAGACAGCTATTTAATGTTACTTAAAGAGAGGTGATTGAGCATTGATCGAGACAAGCTGGAGCAAAGGATGCCACTATTAGCATCCCTAGGAAGAGCACCAGCAATATCATCATTTTCACTGTCATCGCCCAATTTTTTGTTTTTGTGAAGGTAAAGTTTTTCAGGTCATTAGAACACTAAATTTTGTCTTCTCTGCCAGGAGCTTGACAACTTTTTCTAGGATGGACAATCAAGTTTCAAGCAGCTCTATGGAACCATTAATGTTTTGTACAAAGACATGGCGGAAATTCTTAGAAAAACAAAACACATTTAGGACAATCCACTATTGGGTACCATCAATTTCTCTTACCAGCTTTGAAAATTGCATCTTATATTTAACAAAAAGGGGTAAAAATATTATTAAACCAAGGAAACATTACAAAGCAAGGCCATTAAATGGCCCTATCAAGATCAACCAAGTGATCCAATTGATGAGACAAATCCGGGGGCAGATGGCCCCGATCCACCAAATTCCAATCATGCATATGATCGGAAGCCCATTTAGCCAAGCAATCAGCCACACCATTCCATTCACGAGGAATATGGTTGAAAGTAACATGCTCCAGAGATGCACAGAGAGTGAGAATTTGTTCAACAATCAAAGCCAGCTGCCAGCTCACATTATCCATATACTGCCTTTTCAGTAAGTTCACCACAACCTGGGAGTCAGACTCACATATGATCCTTCGCCAACCCAACTGACTGGCAAACAATATTTTTTTTACAACAGAGGTATATGGAAAGTACTCCTTGTAAAAGTTAATATCTTAGCCTGCACCCCAAGAGGGGGAGAATCAATATATATGGTGAAACACACAATCTTGATTTCGATGGAAAAACCCAAATCAATCAAAGAATCAACATATATGGTGAAACACACAATCTTGATTTTGACGAAAAAAGCCAAATCCTGCATAAAAATCCTAATCTGTTTCGAACAAGGAGGGACCCAACCCTCTTGAAAATTTGCATTTGTATTCAGTAAGAAACTAATGGCAAACAATCCAACCATATGACATAAACTTTTGCTGCTACCCTGATCATTGAACTGTCACAAGGGAAGGGCCATAAGAAAATGGGGGTGATGATTGTAGAGTTTTATTCAACCTTTAATTATTCTCCAAATAGTCTCGACAGAAGTACATTTTTAGGAGACACGACCGGTTTAGTTCTATCGCATTGACTACATAAAGAATTGGACACCAAACTTGTGAAGCCTTCATTTAACCACCAAATCTTGGAGCACTAGCCATACCAATATTTTGTTCTTAAAGATTGACCGTGATGTCCATATAGATAGAGAACGTGTGTTTTCTTCATACTTTAGATTTACTCAACCCTCAAACACTTTTTCAATTGAGGAGACATTTCAAAGGTGTGTTTTCTTTGTTCCTCAATCTTGCATGTTAAAAAATATAATAATAAAAGAAAAAATTAGTCGAGTCAAAAATAGATATTTATTATGATAAATAAAGTGATTATTTTGAGAAGCATATTGCGTGGAAATAGGGACAAGTTGGTGCTCAAGATGATTATGATTTTTATGATAAATGTCATTGTCTTATTTATTAGTTGTTTTTAAAATGAAACCTCATTTCTAGAAAGTTCTCAAATATATATATATATATATATATATATAGTCATTTTAATGTGAGAGCTTTGTTTGGAAGTATACATGCTGTTGGAATGCTATCAAAATTCATCTAAGATTTAGTTTAGGTGAAAACTCCTGCAAGATATTGCATTGCAAGTGTGTTGTAATATGTTTCAAGATGTGATAATATATTGTGCATGTTTTGGAGTGTGGGGCTAAATTCTCTTGAAATATTTTTCCCATGTAAACCATAGTGTTATGTTTTATTGTTATTTTGTTAATGTTATTTCATGTGTCCATCTTCAAATCTTTATAACAATTGAATTAGAGTTTGTATAATATTCCTATCAAGTTTAGTGTAGGAAGCATTTTGCACACTTTTTATTCCTTACAAGTGATGTCAAATCTCAATTTTGGTTCTATTTGTTCAGTACAAGGTCTTTTGAGCTAATCAAGGTTCAAGTGGGAGCTTATGTAAAGCATTTCGTGTTCTATATTACCAGATAGTAGAGAATCTGAGCACATCTAAGAGAATTATGGTAGAGAATTTTTCTAGCACAAATCTTAAAATATGGAAGTTGAAGATGGAAGATTTGTTGATTGGTCAAGATATATGGGATGTAGTGGATGATAATTTCCAAAGCCCTATAGATCCAACTTTAGCTACAAAATATGATGCAGTGGATAGAAATGCTAAAAGGTCTCATATGATTATGCCTTGCAAACTCAATTTTGTAAATATTCACAAAGAACCCACTTCAAAGAAGCTATGGAAGAAGTTGGATGAGATATATCAAACCAAATCTCTACTATATAATGTTTTCTTGAGGAAGAATTTGCATTCCGTGAGACTAGATGAAGGTGGAAAAATCTATGAGCATCTGGAAACTTTCAATATGTAGCAATGACTCAGTGGACCTTAGATGGAATGAAGATGCATGAAGAAAAAAGGCATCAAATTTTCTATGTCTATTGTCAAACTCATGGGATAGCTTGGTCAGGAATATTGGTAGCACTTCAATCACCTTGAAGATGCAAGATGTTGTTGGCTCTCTACTCTCCAAGGAAATGAGAAGAAATATCTCTAAATTCCAAAGAGACTTTGAGTGTTGAAGAAAAAATAATAACAAGGCAAGAATGAGAAGAACCAAGACCATACAAAGTCAAAGAATAAGGGGAGATAAAAATCCCCTAGTAATTCCAAGGAAAATATGGACACTTCCAAAAAGATTGTAAAGAAGAGAAGAAAAAAAGAAGAAGAAGCTCAAGATTATGATTCTAAGTATGAGAAGGAAGATGGATATTTTTTTATTTATGTCCTAGCCACTCATGTGGGTGGTACTACCTAGTTTATTGACTCAGACACATCTTTCAACATGACTCCAAACAAAGATTGGTTTAGAAATTATGAAAAATATGATGGTGGTAAGGCATATTTGGATGATAACTATTTCCTTGGCATTGATGTTCATGAAAATATTTTTGTGAAATTTTATGATGTTAGAGTTAGATGATTTGATGGTGTCTTGCATATCTTGAGACTAGCAAGGAATTTCTTATCTATTAGCAAGCTAATAGATGCAAGTGTACATGTACAATTTTTTGAAGCAAGTGTAAAAATGTTGAGAGGTGTTATGGTGATAGAAAGAGGAAGTAGATTAAGTATATTGTACCAAATTGATACATGCATGGTTGGGTGTAATAGCAATTTTTTTAAGATTATGTTAGAGACTATGCTAGAAAAAGAGATGATTTCTTCTTTAGTAGATGGCGATAGCTTTTAGGTACCCAAGGGTGCTTTATCTACCAAATAAAATTTTCCTAAAGAGAAGACCATGTTGTGGCACTAGATACTTGGCCACATAGGAGAGAAGGGTCTATGGACATTGAAAAACAAAAACTTTATTAATGGATTGGATGACTATAATATTGAATTTAATTTTTGTGAGCTTTGCATATATGGTAAGAAAATCATGTTGAAATTTTACTCCAATCCTCATAATTCTATAGTTATGTTGAATTTAATCTATTTAGATATGTTTTTCCTAAATTATGTTCCATCTATTGGTAAATTAGTTTATTATGTTTTTATTGGTGATTTTAGTGAGAGGACATGGACTTTTTTTAAATAGTAAAGTTGGTGTTTTTAGTCATATCAAATAATTTAAAGCTATGGTTGAGTTGTGCGCTAGCAAAAGGATTAAGTGCTTGAGGACAAATAATCATAGTGAATTTTTCTCCAATAAAATTGAAACATTCTATAAAATTGTGGTGTCTAGAGATAGAAGACAACTTTGTATTCTCCACAAAAAAGGGAGTTGTAAAAAGAATTAGTAAAACCTTGATGGAGAAGGTCGAGAGTATGCTAAGTAGTAATGGACTAGAATAAAAAAATTGGTCCAAAGATATTGCCATTTCCTATTACCTCATAAATATGTCTCCTACATCAACTCTTGTTGATAAGATGGCAATGGAGGTATGGCCAGGTCACAATCCTTCACTTAAAATCTAAGACTTTTTGGTTGTGAAGCATATGCACATGTGCCAAGGAAGAAGAAAATAAAATTAGATAACAAGAATATAAAATGTACATTCATCAGATATAGTTATGATATGAAAGGATACAAGCTTTGGGATATTGTTTCACAAAAGGTAATTTATTCTAGAAGTATTTTTTTAAGAAACTAAGCCTTCTTCTATTACAATGTAGCCAAAAAAAAGAAAGGAAAGACAAATGTGATTCAATTTCCCCCTATGCTTGAGAAACTTAATCAAGTCCTCTAGAATGATAGGAAGTTTAAGATAGCTAAACAAGTTCTTAATAAAATTACAAGAAGAAGAATAAGAACATGAATCTCATCTTTTTTGAAGGTTTATCAAGCATATAATACAACTAAAAAGGTATAGATATTCTCCATATGATTGGAGATGTATATTTTCTTTGAATGCTAACATTGATGAACTAACATCAGTAGAAGAGGATCTTATTATGAATTATGAAGAGTCTTGGAAAGTAGACATAGATGAAGAGATGTAAGCTCTTAAAATTAATTATATATAGAACCTTGTATCATTTCTTGAAGTATGAAAGTTTGTGGTTGAAAATGGGTGTCCAAAAGAAAATGGGTTCAAACAATAATATTGATAAGTATAAAGTACAACTGGTTGCGAAGGGTTACTCTAAAGTTGAGGGAGTAAAAGTACATTGATATTTTTTATCCTATAGCTAAAGTGATATTCATTAATTTTTTCTTTCGATTGCAACAACTTACAATCTAGAAATTTAGAAAATGTATATGAAAATAACATTTCTTCATAGTGATTTGGAGGAAGAAGTTTATATAATACAACTAGAGCACATGTGGTGAAAGGTAAAATTCATATGGCATATAAGTTAAAAAAATAATCATATGATTTGAAAAAAATCCAAGAATGTGGTACTAGAAGTTTGATGTGTTGAGTTTGATATTTTTCCAATCTAAATTAGAGATCATTATGTGCATGTCGTATTTAATGGTGATTATTTCTTGGTTGATATCTTATATGTTGATGACATGTTATTTACTAGCAAGGGAGAGGGTTTTATTGTAGAATTAAAATCTTAGCTCTCAACAAAGTTTGAAACATGAAGGAATTTGGTACAAAAGAAACAAATTTAGGGAATGAATATTAGAAAAGATAGATAAAATAAAAACTTTGGCTAGAGGCTAGAATAAATGTGGATACTATTCTAAGAAGATTCAATATGAAGGATTCTAAATCATTATGTGTTCCTATTATGATGGGAATGATGTTATCTATCTCACATTTTCTGACATCTCCATTAGAAATGGAAAACATAAGTCAAGTACCATACTATAGTGTAGTTGGTAGCCTTATGTATGTTATGTTCTATACAAGACCAAACATTTCTCAAGTGGTGGGAGTTCTTTCCTAATATATGTATAATCTAGGAAGAGCACATTGGGATGTAGCAAAATGTGTCTATAAATACTTTCAAGGTACCTCAAACTATTCTATATGTTGTCATAGATTAGGAGACTAGCATTCCTTGAATATTAGAGGCTATGTGGATCTTGAATGGGCTAGTGATGCTAATAGCAAAATATCCACTAGTGTATATGTTTTAAATTTATTTGGTGGTGTAATTAGTCGGATGAGTAAGCGATGGGTTCTGGTTGCTTTTTCCACTAGAGAGAAAAATCATATGAAAACTAATTATACTTGTAAGGAATCCATTTGTCTTGAAAATGTTTTGTTCAAATATAGAGTTTAAATAGGGTGTAATGAGCCTGGGATGGGGTCCTAGCTTGATTAGCTAAAGCATCATGTTGCAAGAAAGAGGTCGCAAGGTCCAGTCTCCCCCCATCCTCATGGTATTGGAGGGTGTGTCACACCAGTGCAACTGGTCAAGTGAATTTTTTTCTAGGCACAAGTTGTAGTTTATAGGAGGGGCTACCTAATTCTTGCAGTAATAAAATGGGTATAGTGATAATATATAGTGATAGTAGAGTGCAATTTCCCTACTGAAGAATCCAACATTTCATGCTAGGACCAAGCACATTGATGTTAGTATCACTTCATTAGAGATATGATTGAGGATGGCAAGGTGAAGCTGGAGAAAATATAAACTTTGGTGAATGTTGTAGATGCATTAACAAAACCCATTAGCATAGAGAATCTTAGATGGTGTTCCAAATAAATGGGCCTCTTAGCCCCCAACAACTAGTTACCTATTTTATATAGGCTCTTGCAAGGTGTCTCTATTGAATTTGACACCATTATCTGATGAAAGTTTGTCAATTGTTCGACAAATCTTTATCGAACAAGTGACGAAATGACAAAAATATTTTCGTTGCTATTTTTTTTGTCGCAAGGCCGATGACGAATTAAATGTCAAAATAATGACGCAGATTCATCGATCATTGGCATCATAAAATGACTTGGGATTTCATCATAATATCGATGCAAACTTCGTGTATCCATTGACGAATTACACCAGAAGTTCAGCGCCCTTTCAACGAAAAGGGCAAGGAGTAGCATCCAAACAACATCAGACGTTCATCACCATTTCAAAGAAATGGGCAAGGCGTAGTCGTCGAAACAACAGCAAACGTTTGTTGAAAGTGCAATGAAATGGGCAAGTAGTAGCGTCAAAAGAACACCAAAAGTTCATTGAACGTGCAACAAAATCAGCAAGTAGTAGTGTCGAAACAACACCAAAAGTTTGTCAAAATTGTGATGAAATGGGCAAGTAGTAGCATCGAAACAACACCAAAATTTCGTTGAAAGTGCAATGATATGGACAAGGAGTTACAGTGAAACCTTCGTCGCAGCTATAGCAACTTCGTCGAACCTTTTCGGTGATTCGTCGGTGAGTTTCATCGAAATTGTGACGAAGCAATGCAATTTAAAATAAAAATAAAAATCATGGAAATGTACCATCACGGAGACTGATGACTGATCATACATACAGACTGCATATTGGTTTGATGTTTCAAATGATGCATTGCTTATATTTAAAAGTGCATTACCTTATTGAGCTTCTCTTTGTTTCAAGAATAGTTTAATATTCTCTACTTAATAGGGCCAACCACGTGACGGTGGAAGCTCATTTGGCCCCTCCCCTCCCCTCACATCACTCTCAATTCCCCATACCCAATCATATAACATTAATCATTCATTCATCCATTAATAATTCATATAACATTCATTCATTCATCCATTAATAACATATAACATTCATTAATCTATTAATAACATATAACATTCATTCATTTACAGATAACATTCATTAATTAACATATTCACATTCATTCATTAACATCGTATATTCATTATTTCAGTTTTTACATATTATAAAAAATATGGTTGTCATGATATGATTACAATCACTTTTTCTTTTGTTTCTTTTTTAAAGCTACATAAAGCTGAAGTGGAGTATCGTTTTCTAAATCAATATCTATCCTCCCTTTAATTGTTCTTCCCTTTGCTTGTAATCTTAATGTATGCGTAGTCATCTGCTCATGACGTGGACGCCATTGCAAGGGGTCTGCTGCAATAAGAAAGAAATGTTAAACTGATATGTTTTATTATTATTGTTACAAGTATTTCATTAATTAAAAGAATATTAGAGTGGTTCTCTTTATCTGATGGGTCCACATCATGTTCCTAAACTTTTGTTATAGACTCATGCTCAACATATTGAACACCCTCTAAATCCTGATCTGCAGTTGAAACATGAAAGGTTACATTAATTAATACACCAATTGAAATTAAATATGTTCAAGAGAACATGAGGGTGGTCCTCTTTACCTGATGGGGCCACATCATGTTTCTGATCTTCTCTAGCCTAATCATGCTCAACACATTGATCACACTCTACATGCTCTAAAGTTGAAACACGAAAGGTTACATTAATTAATACACCAATTGCAATTAAATATGTTTAAAAGAACTTTAGAGTGGTCCTCTTTACCTAATGGGGCCACATCATATTCTTGATCTTCTCTAGCTTTGATCATGCTCAACATGTTGATCAGCTCTACATGCTCTAAAGCATCGGGATGTGTACACCATGACCTTCATGCGCCGCGTTGTGCTCCACCCTCACCAGGTTGCATTCCAATGTCATGTGCAGTATTATCATTGCTTGAATGTTTAAAACAAATAGGCATGTAATTACTTTATGGTGGAAATTAATATTGAATAGATTACACAAGTATTCAATTTTAAATAAACTTTATTGATTTTATTTACCTGCATGTCGGATGTAATGGAAGATTGTGTTTTCCCAATCAAGACTCTTAGGCGTTCAACAACGACTCCATAGCCTTGCTGGAAGGAAATCTTCATGTCCTCTTCTGTGGGAACTCTGTTGAATTCAGACCCCTACATTTTTGCATAAGGTCATGAATTTTGCTTCTATGGTGTGATAAAACCAAAATTATTTTTAATTTATTATAATTTGGATGCAATATTTCATTTATTGATACTTACAATTCGTGCGGCTAATTTCATATAACCACCAGAGCCAAGTTTGTGTTGCCCATGCTTTTCTAGTCTTGCCTTTGTTGCCTTCGATGTGTCGGGCAGCCTATGAAAAGTTTGCAATACATTAGATTATGTAAAAAGAAAGAGTAATCAGTAAATAATTACATTGTTGATAGTATCACACATAGCAACATTAATCATTTGGGGAAAAAATCGACAAACCAAAAGTTTAGGATTTTTTGAAAAAATGGGAAAAGATCAGGGAAAAATTGGATTTACAAAAAAACACAAAAATTTAAAGAAAAACAGTCAAAACTACTTTAAAAAATTTAATAGCATTTCCATAGCATACAGACATTGAGAGCATATAAAATATAGAGTTCAATCCATGAATTATAGAAAATAAATTTTTGTTGGTTATATTCATATCGCTGATTATATTGCACAAAACATACTACAACTACATAAATATCAGATGGTGACAGTTGTCTATGCTACCACATTTTTCATACATGTCTACCAAAGAATTTTATCAAACAATTTCCTTTGCCTTCTTTGCTATGGCTAAAAGCCTAAAATAGGTGCTTTTTGAACAAGTTATGGATGCTTGGAAAAATCTATCAAAGCATAATAGTAAGCAATAGCATAGACAAGACAATGAAGACTATTTAAAAAAATGCATCGAAAGAAATGTTGTCTCATGGTGATGGAATGCCATGACCGATCCATAACAATGATGCAGCTTGTCTTTGGCATTAAGTTATGGCATTCCATCACCATGAGACCACATTTTTTTGAAGCATTTTTTCAAATAGTTCACTACCTTTTCTATGCTGTCGCATTTTTCATACATGTCTACCAATGCATTTTATCAAACAGTTCAACACCTTCATGCTATGGCTAAAAAGTAAAAACCTAAAATAGGTGCTTTTGAACAAGATATGGATGCTTGGAAAAAATCTAGCAAAGCATAATAGTAAGCAATAACATAGACAAGGCAGTGAATTGTTTGAAAAAATGCCTAAAAGAAATACAGTCTCACAGTGATGGAATGCCATGACAATCCATAGCAATTTTCTCGTCATGGCATTCCATCACCATGAGACTACATTTCTTCGAGACATTTTTTTCAAGTAGTTCATTGCCTTGTCTATGCTACTGCATTTTTCATACATGTCTACCAAAGCATTTTATCAAACAATTCATTGCCTTGCTGCTATGGCTAAAAGCCTAAAACAGGGTCTTTCAAACAAGCTATGGATGCTTGGAAAAAATCTATCAAAGCATAATAGTAAGCAACAAGCCATGGTCTCATGGTTTTTTTTGCACGAAAATCAGCTCAATTTTATTCACGTTTTTTTGGCGATTTTGTTGTTTGAAATGGAAAAAAATCATTGACCAAAAAGTCAACAATTTTTTCAAAAAATCGGGAAAAAAATCATCTAGCCTGTAGAATTTTTAAAAATCTCGATTAATAAGGATTTTTATAGATTTATGCTTCTATATCACATACCTTCCTTGGCCCGGTGATGTCTTTCCTTTTTTCTTTTCAACCTTCTCCTTTCCATCGGACACCAGGTCCTTCCAATCCCTCTCCAGAATCATGGGGGGATGCTTGCACTTTTTATTCTTCTCTAAATGTGACCTATATTGGTCCCTCGCATACTTTAGATAGGTACCAATTTTCTTAA
>VDFB02065379.1:0-59284 GCA_007258455.2 Sequoia sempervirens
CCTCGAGAAAACCCATGTGCCATAATTTTTCAGGAAAATTTACTCCAGAACATCAGTTCTCGAGTCTCTAATTTTCTCAACTTAAAATTCCTTGCATGGTCGAGTAGAAGTCAATTTTTTGCAAATCTGACATTCTGGGTTGTCTTAGAATCCTTTTATGGACAAAACCCATATCTCAGATTTTTCTGTGAAAATTGCTCTCCGATAGGCTATTTTTAGCCTCGGCAGTATATTTTTAGCCTTCCAAAAAAGTTATCATAATGTAGCCGTGTTCATAGTCAACAGGCGAGTTTTTCAGAGTGCAGTTCACGCAGACTAAATTCAAGACCAAGTCGGTCTTAATTCATGATTTCATCAGAAAAGTTGAGATTGATTTGTATCAAGCGCATTCGAAGGGTTGACAGGCGTAGTCACTCAAGTCCACATGGTTGCATGCCTCGTATGGCCGATTGTCTTCCAAAGCCGGTTTAGAAGGTTGATACCGTTGGAATTTTGCGTGTGCAGCAAGTTCATTTGCAACACTCTTTCATTAAGGAGAAGCGTTAGAGACATCAAGTTGCAGAAGAAATAGTGGCCATCACTTCAGTTATGGAACCGCCAAAGTTATAAGTCGGTGAGGTGCTAGTTTGAGTGTGTAAAGGTTGCCAAGATTGATAAGCAGTGAATTGTGACAACCTTTAGATGCTGATGTAGTTAACAATCTCGTTGAGGGATTGGTTGTTCGAGATCACGGCCAGTAGACTTTAGTTCCCACCTCTCAGAATAGACATTAAACACAGGAGTTAAAACTTGGTGTTATCTTTTCAAGTTAACTCGCTGTCTCATCTCATGCATATCTATTCTGAGATCAGCTTTATTCACTTGGAGTTACATTTAGGGTTTACGTTAACTGATGGCAGTGTTCCAGTTAACATGCTTTCAATAAGAACGTGCATGCTTGCACAATTGTCCATTTTTAGATTAGATGTTTCGGTTAACTGATGGTAGTTTTCCAGTTAACTGTATAGTTTTCTTTATTAGGGCTTAGCAATAAATCTTGCATGCATTGCAAGATTGTAGTTGACTCAAGGTGATTTTAGGGTTCCCTACACCTTTTGATGTCTATAAATAAGAGTTTTTGCTCATTTGTACATAACTTTGCATGAGACAGGAAATATATGCCGCGGCTCACCTTGCCTCGTAATATTGCTCGCTCAGACCGTTCTCATGAGTATTTACTATTGTGATGTGAATTGTTATGCCAATTTGGGTTTCATGCAATTATGATGGTGAATTCTTGCTTTAGTTAGATATAGTGGCTAGTTGGATCGTGAGATTGTATGCGTCTCGCCAATGCAATTTATTATCCTAGTTGGCTATCCTTCATGTTTTGTGTTCAATAAACTCGCTCGTGATTGAGCCGAGTAGATGCGCCACCTTGCCTTCAAGTTGAGAATTGCTCTTGGTTATCGTGATGATGTGTGTGAATAATAAACTTATCTGCATTGAATCCATTAGTTGTGCCACCTGCCTCTGCCGGTGAATTGCATCTTTGGTTTATCGTGGTATTGTTGTTTCCAATAAGCCTATCTGCACAAAGCGTATAGTTGTGCCACCTTGCCTTCATTGTGAGTCCGCACTGCTTATCGCTAGATAATCATTCCTCGCCCATTTCCTCATGCCTGCTTTCTTGAGGAAACCGATAGATTTAAAGTAGTTAGCTTAGTTGTAGTTAATGATCCGCGAAAACCGGTAAAATCCTTAGCTGCAACGTTTGGTTTTCTTAACCTTGTGCCTCCCACCGAAGAAAAAGATAGTAATTAGATTACTTTTCTTTCCACGATTCCAAAGATCACGAGGGAGCTTCCCTCCTAATTTGAGCACCTCCACAGGTGCATAGCTGTCCGCGACAAACCCCGGGTGACTCCGTGAGGTGTTAGTTTTTACGCCAACATACACCACAGCCGGCTTCTCTCGTAATTCTCCTTTGTCGGCCTCAATTCTTTTCATCATTCGTGACTACATCTTTCTCTGAAAGTGCTTGTACGTACCTTTGATTCACCATTGCTATCGTCATTTCTTTTTCCCTGAGGATGTGTTATTTCACTTTCTATGTCCATTGCCCAATTGTATGCTTCGGCGTACGACGAAGGAGGTACGACTTTCATTTCTTTCTTAATGACGGAAGCAAGCCCTCGATGAACCATCTTTTCTTCAACCCGTCGGCCGGCTGTGCCTCCAATTTCCCAACAAATCTTTGAGTCTTCGGTTGTAGGTCCGCACACTCTCGTGCTTTCCTTGCTTGGTATTTTATATCTCCACAACAATCTCGCTATCATCCCGCAGGAGTTTGAACTCCTCTTGAAATGCTTGCTTCAATAATCTCCATGTAGCTTTGTGTGCTTGATCTAATTCAGAGTACCAGTCGATGGCACTATCCCTGAGTGTCGCTGGAAATGCTTTCAACCACTGATCCGGATCATCCTGTCCGCTTGCTATCCAGATGGTTTCACATGTTTTACAATGTCGTACTGGATCTTCTGCCCCATTCCCCATAAACTTCGGCAGCTTATGCCGCTCAGGAGTCACCATCTTTCCCCACTGTCCTCCTTGTGTATTGGACCCGATTAGACTGGTTTCCCCGCTACGTTCTGGTGCGTCACTTGCACTCTCGGCCATGTACGAGTCACTCCCACATCTTCCTTCGGCGTCCTCGACACCTTGAGTCTCTTGGGGTTCCCTTCGGTACTCTCTCCTCCTTGGGGTACTGGGCTCAGATCTTCCATTCGTCAGCCATTCGTCATCGTCCGATAAGGACAACTCCTGAAAACGTCTAATGCTACTACTTAATTCATCTTCGTTCTCAGAAGGATCATACCTTCCTACGTACGGGGTGTCGAAGGGTCCTTCGTCCCTCCCTTCCACCAAACTTTGATGTGCTCTTTCAATGGATGTGTCTATTCGTGTCAGATTCTCATGTGTTCTTTTAATACTCTGGTTTATTTCAATTAGATTCTCATCAAATTCCTTACCAACTTGCTGCAGTCTTCTTCGCTGGTTTTCTTGTTCTTGCAGCCTGAGTGATCGCTGAACCTTCTCCTTCTGAGTCTCATGCGCGCTAGGTACTCGATTCTTGTCTTTGTTCGGCCGTACGGGCATTAAAATTTATTCAGGCAATCATTGTTGACTACCGGACCTACGTCTCCGGCTAGTGTCACGTTCCTTGTCTTCTCGTTTGGTTCTCTCTTCGTAGCGCTGTAGTATTTGTTGCCTTCGGTGTTCCCGATCCTCTTCTTCTCACAAGTCTTGCAGAATAATGAAATGACGGGCCAACAATCTGGGCATACGATTCAGGAGGTGATTCACCTCGTCGTTCACTTCCAACCTATCCCAGATAACTTCCTCAGGGATCTCCCATCTGTGGGATTCCCTACATACGTGATCTCATAATGATATCTTCCACAGATTGATAAAATTTTCAGTCAATAGGTCTTCCCTTTCCTCATTGCTATTCACGGGTTCATCTGTTGGGAGACCCATTACGCTGCCATGACGAGTGATTCCCTAGTCCGCTCAGGGAACAGCGCCAAATGTTTACTCATTGGGTAGTGTTCAGCGTACTACGGGAGTAAACGAGAATAATTCGCAAACATAATGTACGTACTAGAATATGAATCACATTTGAATCACAGAACAATCGTAAGAGTAATTGCACAACACAATGGATTGATTGATTTCATGAAGTATCTCCACAATACATAGCAATTGACCGTCCCCGACTATAAATGACAAGATACATATATAGATGGCCGAGGTTGGTTGGGATACCAACCGTCGGCAACTCTTCCTAACTACCTGCCCGACAACTAATCCAACTTTGACTTTAAACTGTGCATGTATTATTTAAACTATTATTATCTATTCCCAGTACGACCGACTACAACATTTATTTAATTAGTACGGTCAATTACAATATAATTATTTATTAACATGGCCGTCTACAGGTACACCAGAATCGACGAAAGTTTTGGCATGACAAATATCTCCAGCGAACAAACTTCTAGTTGGGGCGGTTAGTTTTGAAATACAACCATGACGAACTCAATCTAGGCAAGTTTAAAATCAGGTGGTTGGGACCATTTCGAATCCATGAAGTTGGAGAAAAGGAAGTAGTTAAATTAGCAAGACCAGACGACACTGTATTGAAGGATCCAGTGAACGGGTCAAAGTTGAAGATTTACAAAGAAAGAAGTGAAGCTATGCAAATAAATATGTTGGGGTACGCAACCAAAGAGGATTGGCCGGTACAGGAGGAAGCCAATGGAGAATAGGACTGGGGCTTAGGCAGGCACAGGTATGTCACAGAAGAAGACTGGGCCAAATCAGGCAAGGACAAGATCATTGAAGAAAGGTTGACCAATAAGAAAGTTGAAGGTATTGTAGTCCCCCAGGTGCATAAGCATCTGACAAACACGGTGTTCGGAACACCCGCCTTGTGGCGACGAGTGGGGGGACACTAGAAGTACCAGGCCCTGTACGAAGGTATAAAGAGGGGGTATCTCGCCAAGGAGTTGAATGAGGAAGCTCAAAAAGAGAAAGAAGAACAAGCAATGAAGGAACAGAGGGAGCGCCAACCAAGTGACAGTGACGAAGACGAAGAATGGTGGGACAATGAGCAATGGAACGTGTATGCCGAGAAGATTGGCCCATGCTTGAAGACAATTATAATGACCAAAGATATGTTTGTGTCACACGTCGATGGATACATGAAAGACTTATTGAAACAAATGAAAACGGACAAAAGGAAGATCCCGAAGGTGGCGAGGATAGAAACCATGAATGGACTGTGGAGAGTAATACCAAATCTTGCTAGGCCACCAACAGTGGAAGGGGAGGATGTAGCATGGTACCAATAGTATGAAGGAAGATATGTCGACGACAACTTTAAAGGTATCGATCTTGCCCCCCTACTTGATAAATGGTTCGATTTAAAGTATATGGGCACATGCTATGATGAAGAATGTTACAAGAGGCCCCCGTACACATGCAAGTGGCACTACGCCTCAGAATTAAGGGTGAGAAAAGGTGAGAAGTCAGAGGGACGAAGAGAAAAGATGAGAGAAGAGGGAGAAATTGATAAAAGTCAGAAAAAAATCGGAGAGGTTAGAAAAAAAATCGGAGAGAGAGGAGAGAGAAGATGAGAAAAGTGAGAAAAACAAGAATTACAAAAATTGAAGAGAGAGGAGAGAGAAAAGTGTTGGAAATGTTGTCATTGATGTCAAATATAAGAACAAGATCAGCTAAATTAAAGATGTTTTGGATATCTACACATGAGAAGAAAGACAAGATTCATCAAGGCTGAGAGAAGAACATGAGATAACTGGAGTTTGTTGAATACATCATCAAGGGCTCGATGCATCGAGACATCTGTACACAAGTGATCAAGAAAATATCATGGCTCGAGGCTATAGATTGCAATGTATTAAAATACAGTATGCTACATTTATGACAAGGCAACACTTTGAGATCGCTCAGTTTGTTGAAGGTTTACTCCAGATTTGATTATCAGATTTAAATAGCACCATCAGATTGGTGTCAAACTTGTTCAGGTTGAAATTCAGATCGTTAGATTGTTCAGTCATTGATCTTCAGATTGCTCAGAATTTAGATTAAATCAGATTGTATTGAGCTTGTTAGATCATTCACGATATTCAAGATCATTCAATTTGAGAAGTTCATTTCAGTTAGAAGTATATCAGTTCAAATTATTAAAGAGAAGAATATCAGTTTGAATTCAGATTATTAAGAAGAAAAGAATATTTTTCAATGTATATCCTTCAGATTGAAGAATGTCTTTTAACATAATCTTTTTGTTAAAAGAACGAACTAATTACAAGAGACGTGTTTACGGTTAACTCGACCTGGTTGAAGATCAAAAGGTGCGAAGGTGTCTCTCTGTCAAGGGATACGAATGAAGTTCGAAGGATGTCTTTTTGAAAGAACATGTTTTAGAAGACATAACTCAATTAACTAAAGGATGCATCTGAATCTCCACAAAAGACATGTTTAAGTAAAACATAATACAAATTGGTTTCTAAAAAGATGTGGCTTCACAATAGTTCAAAAGACGTGTATCTACAGGTGAAGGACAGATTTTGAAAAAGTAGATCTTAAAATCTGAGGAAGATAAAATAAGACTTAACACAAATAAATGAAATGACACGTCTTACTCTTGGAATGGTTTGATTAAAATTCAGATTAATGAAAGGAAAAGGCAGTCACATAAGATGAAATTAAAAAGCACACATAAGACGAGCAAGAAAAGACAAAAAGGTGCCCAGATAAAAGGTTATAAAGTCAACGATTTATTAAGGAAGTGGTGCTTTGTTTTCAAGAGATACATTTGGTTGAAAAGGTATCATTCTTTACAAGGGACGCCACTCTTCATCATGGTATGGAGAGATACATAAAGTTTGTGACTTGCATTTTGAAGAGTAGTATTGTGTGTGGAATTAATGCTCTATCTTTGAAACACAAATCAGGTGTAGGGTGTTAAGGATTTTATTGAATATCATTTATGATAGAGAGAAGAAAATGATTTGAATCACAGGTGTAAGAAATGAATATCTGAAGAATGTAAAGTGCAGGTGTTGTTGTGTAAGGCTGTGTGTGGATAAAAGTTACATCATTAGAACACAATGAAGTGTGGGTAATAATGTATCGAATGAATATTTTCTGAGTGTAGAGAATGAGAATATAGAGTGCTGTGTGTGGAATAAATGTTTTGATCTTTAAATCACAGCTGAGTGTGTAGAGAATGAATGTATGTGTTGTGAAAACAGAAGTTGGTGTAGAGTAAAAACAAAGGAGTGTATAATAAATACACAGCAGATTGGAGGATTGAAAACCAGCAGAGTGCAGAGATATATATTTCTGTGTGAGCTTTAAAGAGGTGTCCTACATCACAAGGTAGAGTCAAATTGAGATAAAGTATAGACTTGTGAGAGTCATGTTGCAGATCTAAATGAATGACATTGTGATCAATGAACTATTCATGAGAATTGTGTGAAGAAAATAAGGCAGATTATAAAGAGGAATATGTGCAGATTAGAGAGTATCTTGAAGACTAAAATTATGAGAAGATTGTGAATGGTTATGATCAGTTTTCTAAAAGGAGATTGTGCACAGTTTGGATCAGTGTTGTGAAGAATATATGCAGATCTTATAAAGCAGATTGAAGTGGAATAAGTGCAGATTTTGGATACAGTAATAAGTATTGAAGGCAAAGCATATACATCAGATTTGTAAGAAGGTTGTTTGAGCAGAATTGTCCATCATCTGTTGAGGAAGCAACAATTGAAGGTGGAACTGTATTCATTCAAATTATAATCTTCGCTAAGTTGGTGCTTGGCAAGTAGGGGTTGGTGCACCTTGTAGGTTGGTGCCTACTAAATCAGCATTAGGGGTTGAAGCTCCTTGTAGGTTGGTGCCTACTAAATCAGGATTAAGGGCTGATGCTCTTTGTAGGTTGGTGCCTAATAAACTACATACCTGGTGATTCAAGTAGGTTGGTGCCTACATTCATTGTAAAAGCTATATAATTCATAAAGTACAATTGTTGGTGTCAACTTGTTCATATTGTGATATTCTTGCATAGTTGATTTGTGTTAGAGTTTGAAGTTGGTAAGAAGTTTAAGAGGGTAAAAGTTTGTTGATATACTGATTCACCCCTGCCCCCCACTCCTCCCCCGCCATGCCCCGCCCTCCTGCCCCCTCTCAGTATATCTTTGTGCTCTTCAAAAAGAAAACAATAGAATCAGAAAATTTAAAAAATCAAGAGAGAAAGAACGGAAAATGGAAGAAGTAAAAGATTAAAGAAGGTGGAAGTCTTAAAAAATGAAGTCGAGAATATTAAAGGGGGAAAATGAAAAACGAAAAGATTAAAAAATTAAGAGGCGGCAAAGGCAAGAACGTTAAAAAATTCAATAAAGTGGAGTATTAAATGTACCAAAGTTGGCATATTAATTATGGGAAAAATCATATGACCAGGCAGTAAATTGACAAAGGAAAGGAGAAACTTAAACTTCTACTTGTACGCCGTATGGCATAAGGGGACCATATGAGAGAAAAGCAATAGAAGAAAGCAATCAGCTGTACAAGTGAAACAAATTAGGAAGTCTGTACGATTGGTAGGAGACAAGGGAGCCGTACGCACAAGCGATTGGAAAATCGCCCAAATAGAAGACACAAATCGTATGAAGAAGAGAATACACTGTACGGCTAAGAAAAGTGCTCGCTGTACCAAGACGGAGGAAAAGAAAGGCCGTACGGGTCAAGAGGAGAAGGCCGTACAGTTCCACGTGAAGAAAGGAATAAAGTTGCAATTGCTAAGGTGGAAGGGCAAGTCCGTACTAGGTATCGAATTCCTCACTAGCCAGGTTGTACCATCCATCGAATGTAGCAATCAGAAGAAGGCTGTACAGAGTAATTAGGAGAAGGCTGAACCATCCCTCGACTGCAGTAAGGAAATACGTCAAAAGCAGAAAACAAGAGCCGTACCATCCATCGAGTTAATAAATTCATGCCAACCCCAACAAAAGGCCAAAGCCGTACCAAGTATCGACTGGAGCTTTCAGGAATCAAAAACAGTTACATTCAAATCATGCCAAATTCGGAGGGAGACAATTGTCGTACCATATATCGATGGGAGGAGTTGGGCGTTGTTGATACCAAGAAAAATTATTTTCAAATCAAAGGACTGTTGTTTTCATAGGTGGAAGAAATATATTAGACTCTTTGACTTGGGAGAGCCTTACAGGCACAGAGTGCAAAACATGGTGGCAAGAGATAGCACTAGACTACCCCATTAAGTGAGCACTTGCTATGGCACAGGTTGACAAGGTAGCCTAGTGTCCTTTTTTTAATGCAAGAGATTTTGAAAATTATTTGAAGGCCATCGTAGCAAATTACAACCAGCATGCTCACTGAAGCACAATCGAGTATGAGGGTTTTCTAGTTACTATTGCTTTTTACCCAATCAATTTCAGGAGAGTTTTTGGCATACCTGCGTCTAGGCAAGTGGTTACCAAACCAACCACAAAGATGACGGCGCAGCAGAAGGAGATGATCATCAAACGTATTTGCAGACTCGACTTAACCACAAAAGAAAGGGAAACAATCTGGAATGCAGGAGCTCGAGAGTTGAGGAAACACATGCTGGTGAATTCCGACTGGAAGTGTATAATGAATCTCATAAAATGCAAGTTGACAAGAGCTAGTCAAGCCTTAGACATAGCAACCTGGATGGTTGATTATATGTTTGGATTGAGCGTAGGATGGGTACACAATTGGGCTCTCTACTTGTCGGAGAGGATCAAGGATTTTCTGGAATGCAAGCATAAGGCATTCTACATGACCTAGCACCTAATAGCCTTATTTTTGGACGAAGTGTACAACCAAGTGCCGGAGGGCAAGTTAGGGAAATTACAGCCGGTAAGTGACTATGACCATTCTTGGCCAATGGTTTTTCAGGTGGACAATTCTGGATGCTGGAGGAATAGGAGAGGAACCCATAATGGTAAAGAGGAAGCAAAAGCAAGAAAGCAACGATGATTATGAGCAGATAGCATTATCTTCATTAGCAGCGAGCACCAAACCTGTAGGTGTCTACTCAATAGAAGTTAACCCTCAGGTGTTGGCACTGGTCGACCAATAGGAGTTGGCTGAGGAGAGAGTGGCCGAAGGAGAGGAAGTTGCCGAGGGTGGAGCAGTCAAGGGTGCACAAGTAGATCAACATGAGTTGGCTGAAGGAGTTGCCCCAGCAAAACAGTATGAGTTGGCCGGAGGAGAGGGTGTGGCCAAAGAAGTGGTTGAGGGTACAACATTGGTGGGCATGAGAGAAGAGACGAACATCATATCTATAGCATCGCCAAGAGGGACACCGCATGTGGATGGGTGGTTGCAGTTATTGGGGTCCCTTATCAGGGTGGAAAACATTTCTCTAATACATTTGCCTGGCTAGATGGAGATAGAGACACGGAGATAGCAGTAGGAAGCTGTAGCAGCCGAGAGCACTCGGCTGATCGGAGCAACGGAGAGCACTCAGTTGGTGGTAACTAGGCCAGTTGCTAAGCAACCAACCATCGAGCAGCCAGCAGCCGCTATGTGGGAACCTGCACAACAGGTAGTGCATATTCTGTCGGATGAGGAGCCCCACACTACGCCACGACTAGTTGTACTGGCATTCATAGGAATAGGGGAGGAGTCAAGTGACACTAATGCAGCCTTGTTGAAAGGAATTGCTATTGTAATCCCCAAGCCAGACCGGGAGGATCCAGTGGGGACTATTGAGAGATACATTCACAGCTTGGAGCCCATTGCGCTCATAGTAAAGGAGGTATTAGATATTGCTAAAACATTACACTGGAGCTACTCCCCATAGCAGAGCGTGAGGCACGACGGATTCCACAGTTCATGAACTCAGAGAGTGGTAAAGAGTTCAGTTGCATATTCATAGGTGATTGGCCAACCACACAGACACCGGAGATGATGGCAGCTTGGCTTCCCAAGAGGCCAACCTTCCATGGGAAGGATGATAATTTGGTGGCACAACTCTTTGAGATGGAGATGGTCTATAGAGAACTATTCTTGGTGTGCAAGAGGTCTGAGGTGAACTATGACAAAATGACCAACAAAGCAGAACAGGCCATCACCCTCTCCCAATAGATCCATGCCAAGGTAGAGTCCTTAGAGGGGGAACTTCAGCAATAGACTCGCCTTTTGGAAGAGGAGAAAATGAAGGTGATCGCTCGAGAGGCAATAGTATTGGATAAAGAAAGGACAATAAAAGCACTCGAGGAAGAGATGGCCAGGCAGTTGGAAGCGAAGGATAAGGAATTAGAAAAGGCCAACAAGCACCTGAAGGAGGCGGTACATCTGGTGAAGACTACACAAGAGAAGGAGCTGAAGGCCACTCGCCACTTGCAACAACAAACCGAGGAGGTGTACCAGTTGGGGCAACTGACCACTCGGGCAATCACTTCATCGGTCCCCCAGCCGCCAGGGACATCCTCTCAACCCTCCTCCCACTGAATTTCTTTGTAAGGTCTCCTAGTTTTTGTATTACTTGTCTGGGAAGACGATTTTTTCCTGGGGGGGATGATGTAATCAGCATAATTAGTTAGAAAGCAATAGAATAAGTAAAATAAGCAATAGTGGATGATGCATAGCTCCAATGGCAATGAAATAAGCAATGTAGAAGACCATATGATGATGAAACAACTTAGATCTAGACTCCAACAAGTCTGAAATTTCTGAAGATAACTGGAAAGTCTGAAACACAATGTTGATTTGAATTTGGCGATGCCAACTCTCCAAAATCTCCTTCACACCCTAGTGCTCAAGTACAAATTGGATTAAAGGAACCTTACGAGTTAAAATAAGATCAAATGATGTGAAACCCTAGGTGTGAAATCTGTATCTGCACTTTCTCCTTCAAGCCCTAGGAGTAAAATGATGGAATCCTTCAAAATACACAATACCCAAATTGCCAAAAAATCATATAAAATCACTTGGAGCTGATAAAAATTTGAAACCACTTCCAATGGCTTTCAAAAATGCCCAAACCTAGTCGCCCAACTTGGATAAATTTTATAAATTATTTTTGACCTCTGAAATTGCCAAAACCACCAAAATAGGGTGTAGAAACCATAGCGCCTAGCAATGTAAAATAATATCAGCGATATACCTGCAACAAATGCATCAATATGGATGCCAAAATACTGCCATATAACCCTTAAGGTCGAATCTGCAATATCTTCCCCAAAATCTCAAATACCCAACTTGGAATTTTGCTTTCCAATCTCTCACAAGTTGCTCCAAACCCTAGCCAAAATTATATCAAGCACTAGCAGCTGTAAACCTGCAAATAAAATACCATTTACAGCTCCTTCTCAATGCCAAATACCTGCAATAAGCTTAATGGAAAACCCTGGGTGTATTTACCTCTCCAAGTGGTGTTGGGTTTTCGTCCAAACCACTAAATTCTAAGGGTTTTCGTCCTTAGAACATGCTGAACCTGCAAATACGAGCTCTCCAAGTATGCTAAAAGAAATAACCAAATCCAAGATGCCCAAATGACTAGCTCTCCTCTCCTTTTAAAGAACTCCTTGATCTTATAGAAAGATCCAAAATAACCTCCATAAAGCTTCCAGAAGAATATTTTAATATTTCCTAAAGTGACTTTATAATATTATTTTATTTTTCACTTAAGTCACTTTAGTTAAATTAATTAAAATAAAGTTACCTTTATGATTTAATTTATTTAGATAACTTTATAAATAATTAATTTAATATTATTCCCTTATAACTCCTAATTAAGCCTATGCGAATAAATAGGATAGGTTCCTCCACAAGATGGTCACTCGAAAAATGGGGACATTACAATACACTTGCAAATTTCCTAGTAAATCATTCACAGCCCAAGGGCTCATCACTTGCAATCAGAGATATAGAAGGTAAAATATTAACACCTGGCAAACCCCCTGAATCTTTCCTGTAAATTCCAAACAATCTTTAAAGCACAAACACAATCCCTAAAATGGAATTGTTTGCAAGCTAGCTTGGAAGATCTTTCACTCTTGTATTGAGCTGATCCTCACGAGGGTTTTCGTCCTCAATGAAGCTGAGTATTTCTAGACTCTCCAGTCCTATTGCAAAACCCTCAGCAAAGTTTCTTCGTCAAACATGAATGTGAAAAATGAGCTCTCGATGCCCTTTTATATTTGTCCCAAACTCCATGCCCAAATTCATATTTGAAATATATTTCAGTTAATTTAATTTCCCGCCTTCCATTCTTTTAATTTTGGTGCACAACTTTATAATATAACATCTTTTTAAAAGTCACTTATATCTCCATTTCGAAAATTGGCACTTTAACTTATATTATAAAGTATACTTTAAGATTCATTTATATCCCCTTTTAATAGAAAGTCCTTTTAATTTATTAATAAAGCATAAAGTTAAATTATTTAATTTAACTTTATTATTTAACGTTACTAATACTTAACACCTTGGACCATAATCATGCCAAGATAGAACTAGGATATAAATATGCCATCATGCCCAAAATAGTAACTCTGCCATTGACCATACGAGAGACCCCCAGTGACTTACTATAAATAGTAAGTATGGTCCAATCGCCTGAATGAGCCTCAGAAACACACTATGAGAACCCTTGGTAACTCTGAGATGGGAAAACCGCCGACTGAGCTCAAAAGGGTTGACTGAACGAGTTTGCAAATGCCCTCAAAGGGCCCCCTAACCACCCTGTTAGTCCATGGGGACTAAGTGATGGACTAACCTCCGCAAAAGATACTGGCCTAGGAAAAGGGGACATTATAGTGGAATCTTGAAGATTCTATGGTTGGCACTCTCTGAAATGTGCTGTTATTCTTATGATGTTTGTAAGGGTCATTGATTTGGGGAGGTTACTTATTAGATTTGGACTAGCATTTTTTACTGACTAATAGTAGTTGTATGTCGAAGTGTATATGAGTAATTAGTGCCTTTGTGGGAGCACTTGGGAGTTACTTATGACACCTTTGGCCATAATGCTCAACGACACTTGTAAGAGGAAATATGCCATGCCCCCGAAACGGTAACACTAAAATATAAAATTGTAATGTCCCTTACTCGACCTTTCCCTAGAATTCGCTTGTTTGCCCTAGAATCCGCTTGTTGAGTAGGTTTAGGGTTTCTTCTTTCAAGGGAATGTTCTCTCTAATGAAATAATCTTGGCTTGAAATCTGCATTCAACATATTAACAACATTTCCACATACACATATATTTGTTAGCATTAATATCTAGACATCCAAAATATAAACACAATCACAAAAGCAATGATGAAGACATGAGGAGTGGCATGGGTAGATCCGCCTGAAGCTATCCATCTAAGCCCAAGAGCACAAGCATTCGACCAAGACTACCCACCTCTTGGCCCCAAGCGGCAGGAATGTCCGACCAAGTATTCCACCCTTGGAGTGGCGTGCTTAGTGGAAACACTTGTACCTGCTTTCTCTACCCGTGCCCTCACCTCGGAAGACACTTAACCTATTGGGGACAGTCGAGGGAGCGTATAAGTGGCCCGGGCCTACCACTCCTCCATGGCTGCAACGGATCATGAGTGGGACCCCCACCCCTCCATGGCCCACCCATGCCTTGGGGCTGGGTAGACTATGAGTGGAATTTCTACCCCTCTAGGTCCCATCCCTGCCTTGGGTTCTGAGGGGGAACTTGATTGGGGTTTTTAGGCACCACTTCCCTCACACCCTTCCTCCCAATAAGTTGCAGACACTCATGAAGACAATCTTTAAATAATCAGATATATTTGCATTCATTTAGTATTAATTTCATGCCTATAATCAATATAATACTAAGGGAAATCAATGTCACTCCATAGAATTATAATCATGAAATTTTACATTGGTAATCATATCAAAGAATAATCCATTAGTGCAATCAATTCTAAGCTAAATAAGAATTATATAAATTTCTGCATAATGATATTCTTTCCAAGCCTTTCACTAAATAGCATATAGGAAGAAGGCAATATAGAATTTTAGAAAACAACTAAGTTTGCAGCAATAATAGATCCTAAGGATTCCCCGCCTATATTATATTTTCTGTGCAATTACTTTGCTATTAAA
Source organism: Sequoia sempervirens (assembly GCA_007258455.2). Lineage (NCBI taxonomy): Eukaryota > Viridiplantae > Streptophyta > Pinopsida > Cupressales > Cupressaceae > Sequoia > Sequoia sempervirens. The sequence continues at coordinate 14,686 of VDFB02065379.1, forward strand.
GTATAAATGCAGTCATCTAGTAATGGATCAGTCATCAAGGAGATTTCATTATCTATTTCCGGAAAAGTTACAGAATCTCAGTTTGCCATCTATCCATCAATATTATCAATGAGCCATTGTCAAGGAAGTGCTATACTATTATTGCCAAGCGAGATCGACTCACCTGAAAGCTGTGATCCTTCCTATATTCTGATCCTTGTTCGTCTATTCTTCTGCTGTGCTATGTCCTCATGATCGACTTTCTACTTTCTATTTCTATGGCCATGAGCAGCTGCGTCTCTCTACTTAGTCATGTCTTTTGAAAAGAGATGTCTCTTAGTGACTGAAAGCCTCCCGTGTAATCGATACTTGATTAATTAACAATACATGTTAAGCATAAAAGATATGATATGAGATAGCACTTGATCGATTAGAAATCATACACGGCATGATAGGAACTATGCGATATAAAATATGTATTTGTCATGTCCCCCGAAATTGTAGCATTGGGATATAAAGCATCAGAAACAAGATAAACAAAATACATATTAGAGCATTAACGATTTAAGTATAATTATCAAAGATAATTATAAATATAAAATATAACATTGTAATTACCAAGAGATAAATACTAAAATATTAAAATCATTACAATATATTAACGTGAAATACATAACATAATAAAAGATTGTAACACATTGAAATAGAATAACAATATATATTGACAATTTATATACCTCAATGATTAAAATACGAAATATTGAAATACAAAGGATCAATAATCAAATAAAATATATATATTGCAATTTAAATATTATTATAAATAATATTATGCCAATCATCAAATATAGAAATTGGCATTATTTACAATTATCTGATTATTCAAATTCATAAAGTAATTATATCCAAAGCCATAAAATAATGATTATTATATCTGATTATTATTATAATATATAATACTACAAAGTATATATATATATATATATATAAACAAACATACATAGTTGAAGGAAGATACGTTTATTAAAAAGATGATTATCAACTAATCGGCAGCTTACTATCTTAAAACGTAATAAAGGCAAAGCAACATGGAGGCAGCGATTCATATAAGAAACAAGTCATAAGGATATGCACCGATTAATAGTCCATAAACAATAATAAATATTGGTTACTAAAAGACATGTCCCCCTACGTGGACATTGCTCCTCAAAAAGACACGACCTTCCCTTATGGCATTAAGATATAAGAAGGATAAGAAGCGAAGAGAAGGGGGGATGGATTAAGAAGTATTTTGTATCACACAAAGAAAGATAACTACATATCAGAAAATCAACAATCGCTGGAGACAAAGAAACAGATGAATAAGGACAGAAGAACATATTCTAAACAGCAAATCATCTATAAAAATATTCTCTAAAAATCAGAGCATCATGGCTGGGGAAGTTGAGAGGGTTTCAGCAGATTGAACCAAAGCTGGAAGAGAGGCTTTGGCAGATTGGGATTCAGATAAGTATTTTATAAATTCATATAATAAGTCTGGTAAATATATATTAAGGATACAAATAAGTAATTTTGTATTTAAATAATCACTTATGAATTAAGGATCTAAACATGATGAATTAATATTATAAGTATATATATATATGAAACTATTATAAATTGACAAATAGAAACAATGATGCATATATATTCATATAAGATATAGATGGATATTATTTACGATTGGCTATACACATATATATCTATATACATTATTCTCGATTATGCAATAATGATGCGTGCAACAAGTATTGAACCTTATAAGCAGTTATGATTCTTTAATATAAGAATGGATTTTTGAGCATACTCACTTTCGCTGATACCCAGTTGAGGACAGGGAGTTTGTGGAGGGAAAGGCGGGTAATTCGGTCACTTGATGGATCGCCCCAAGATGGGTAGGAAACCTTGAGGGAGTCCACTTGGAGATTGTTCACACGCCCTTGGCACAGTAATTCTACCATCCGTTGTTGGGGTTAGGAAAGAGGGAAGGACGAAAATCTATTCAGTACATAGATTTAGGTTAATCCCAAAAAGGGGACATTACAGTGGTATCAGAGCAGTCATCCTACCATCTTGTGTATACTACGTGTGCCTTACATGTATTCAAGTGAATACTTTGAGATAATGTATGTGTATTCAAGTGTATTCAAAGGTTTACTTTGTGACTTATATGTATGCTTTGTAACATATGTTCATGTGAATGCTTTGTGTATTATGTGTATTCGTGTGTATGCTTCATACTCATGTGTATACTTGATGACCTTGGGATGGTGGATGAGTCCACGGTGTTGTATGGGATGCACCAAATCCCCTTCCCAATTGTCTAACGGTATACTTCATTCGATTGTATTCGTATTTGAGTGTATACTCTATGACTTGTGATTGTATTCGAGTGTATACTCTATGACCTTGCAATTGTATTCAAGTGTATACTCCATGATTGTATTTTATACTCTATGACTTGTGATAGTATTTGAGTGTATACACTATGACCTTGTATTTATATTTGAGTGCATACTCTATAACTTGTATTTGAATTCGAGATGTATTTGTATTTGAGTGTATACTCTATGACTTGTATATGTATTCGAGTGTATACTCTATGACTTTGTATTTGTATACTTTGTGACCTCGTATTCCGGTGTATACCTTGTATTCAAGTGTATTCAAATGTATACTTTGTGGCTCATGTGTATTCAAGTGTATCCTTTGTAGCTTATGTGTGTTCAATTGTATTCAAGTGTATACCATGTGACTTATGTGTATTTCGAGTGTATTCAAGTGTATACCTTGCAACTTGTGTGTATTCAAGTGCATGCTTTGTGGCTTATGTGTATTCCAGTATATTCAAGTGTATACTATGTGACCTACATGTATTCAAGTGTATGCTTTGTAAAATACATGCTTTGTGACTTGTGTGTATACGTGTATTCATGTGACTATGTATTTAAGTGTATACTTTACATGTATTCATATAAATGCTTTGTGACTTCATGTACTCGTGTGTATGCTTCATGTATTATTCACATATATGCTTCATGCTTCTTGTGTATACTCTATGTATTACATGTATTTGTGCCTCATATTCATACTTTATGTATGACATGTATCTATGTGTTACTTCATGTATCTTCAACAAGATATGTTCTTATAATTGCTTTATGCTTAAAGACTCTGAAAATGTTAAAAATGTTGCCTGTCAAGTTGCTTAAGTTGGTCGGTTGTTTGCTTGAGCTACTTGGTTGCGTGCTTGAGCTGGTTGCCTACTTGCTTGAGCTAGTTGCTTGCATGCTGAGCTACTTGTTTGCCTACTTGAGATGGTTGCCTACTTGCTTGAGCTAGTTGTCCAAATCTTTGAGCTACCTGCTTGCCTACTTGAGCTAGTTGCTTGTTTGCTTGAGCTGGCTGCTTGCGTGCCTGCTTGCCTATTGGAGTTGGTTGCTTGTGTGCTTGAGCTACTTGCTTATGTGCTTGAGCTACTTGCATGTGTACTTGAGCTACTTGCTCGTGTGCTACTTGCCTATGTGCTTGAGCTACTTGCTTGTGTGCTTGAGCTACTTGCATGTGTACTTGAGCTACTTGTCTATGTGCTTGAGCTACTTGCCTGTGTGCTGGAGCTGGTTGCTTGCTTACTTGAGCTACTTGTTTGCTTAGTTGAGCTACTTGCCTATGTGTTTGAGCTACTCTCTTGTGTGCTTGAGTTGGCTGCTTGCTTGAGCTACGTGGTTGTTTGATTTAATTTCTAATTCATGTGGTTTTAAGTTATCAAATGTAAATTATGACTTGCGTATATGTGTATCCATGCGACTTACGCACGTATTTATATGTATACTTCATGTATTATTTGCATTCACGTGTATACCGTATGACCTAAGTATTCAAGTGTATCCAAGTGCACACTATGACTTATGTGTTTTCAAGTGCCTTCAAGTGGATACTTTGAGGCTTACATTATGATTTGTGTGTGATCACGTGTATACTTTGTGACTGGTATTCATGTGTATACCTTCTCTCTTGTATTCATGTGTATATCTTGCGACTTGCGTGCATTCACGCTATGCGACTTATGTGTATTTTTGGATATACTTTGTAACCCACATATACCCCGGCATATACTACGTGTATTTATGCTTCATTAAGTATTTCCATGTGTTTGCTTCATTCCAAATGTGTCTTCAAACAAGATTACTCCATGGTGTTTTATGCTTAAAAGATTGATTAAAATTTGGTTTGCCAAAATGCTTCTTGAGTTGCGGAGCTGCAACTATTGAAGAGAAAAGATGTTTGGAACTGTGATTGCTTGAGGACAAGCAATCTTGGGCGGGGAGGACTGCCATGTCCCCCAAAATTGTAGCATTGGGATATAAAGCATCATAAACAAGATAAACAAAATACATATTAGAGCATTAATGATTTAAGTATAATTGTCAAAGATAATTATAAATATAAAATATAAAATTGTAATTACCAAGAGATAAATACTAAAATATTAAAATCATTACAATATATTAACGTGAAATACATAACATAATGAAAGATTGTAACACATTGAAATAGAATAACAATATATATTGACAATTTATATACCTTAATGATTAAAATATGAAATATTGAAATACAAAGGATCAATAATCAAATAAAATATATATATGTATTGCAATTTAAATATTATTATAAATAATATTTTGCCAATCATCAAATATAGAAATTGGCATTATTTACAATTATCTGATTATTCAAATTCATAAAGTAATTATGTCCAAAGCTATAAAATAATGATTATTATATCTGATTATTATTATAATATATAATACTACAAAGTATATATATAACTAATATAAAAACATACATAGTTGAAGGAAGATACGTTTATTAAAAAGATGATTATCAACTAATCAGCAGCTTACTATCTTAAATGTAATAAAGGCAAAGCAACATGGAGGCAGCGATTCATATAAGAAACAAGTCATAAGGATATGCACTGATTAATAGTCCATAAACAATAATAAATGTTGGTTACTAAAAGACATGTCCCCCTACGTGGACATTGCTCCTCAAAAAGACATGACCTTCCCTTATGGCATTAAGATATAAGAAGGATAAGAAGAGAAGAGAAGGGGGGATGGATTAAGAAGCATTTTGTATCACACAAAGAAAGATAACTACATATCAGAAAATCAACAATCGCTGGAGACAAAGAAACAGATGAATAAGGACAGAAGAACATATTCTAAACAGCAAATCATCTATAAAAATGTTCTCTAAAAATTAGAGCATCATAGCTGGGGAAGTTGAGAGGGTTTCAGCAGATCGAACCAAAGCTGGAAGAGAGGCTTCAGCAGATCGGGATTCAGATAAGTATTTTATAAATTCATATAATAAGTTTGGTAAATATATATTAAGGATACAAATAAGTAATTTTGTATTTAAATAATCACTTATGAATTAAGGATCTAAACATGATGAATTAATATTATAAGTATATATATATGCATCATTGTTTATATATATGAAACTATTATAAATTGACAGATAGAAACAATGATGCATATATATTCATATAAGATATAGATGGATATTATTTAGGATTGGTTATACACATATATATCTATATGCATTATTCTTGATTATGCAATAATGATGCATGCAACAATTATTGAACCTTATAATCAATTATGATTCTTTAATATAAGAATGGATTTTTGAGCATACTCACTTTCGCTGATACCCAATTGAGGACATGCAGTTTGTGGAGGGAAATGTGGGTAATTCGGTCACTTGATGGATGGTCCCAAGATGGGTTGGAAACCTTGAGGGAGTCCACTTGGAGATTGTTCACACGCCCTTGGCACAGTAATTCTACCATCCTTTGCTGGGGTTAGGAAAGAGGGAAGGATGAAAATCCATTCAGTACATAAATTTAGGTTAATCCCAAAAAGGGGACATTATAGTATTATTTCTTTTAAAGAATGTAAGCAACGTCTTTCCCTTAGCCGCTATTGATCAGTGTCCTAGTGCTCTTTACGGCTAGATGGGATGAATATGATATTGATCATAATCATTTTCCTATTGAATAAATACGGCAACATCAATATTGACCATCCTTATTGTCATCGTAATAATCTGAAAATACCCGAGAATGCTTGTATTTGACTTCCCGTCTTCCCAATTTGTAGGCACTCTCCATACTCGGTAGATGTTATCTCTCTCCCTCTACGAACAGGTCTCGAAACAGTCTGTTGGTTGAAAATTTTGCAGACTTTTGAGGTTTAGCAAAATGGTGGTTTCAACAATAGTGTGTGAGAATAAATCTCTTCTATTTATATGAGGGAAGGCTCCCCCTCGGGTTTACTATTCTACTTACTGTGAAAATGGTAGACTATATTAATTCTATGCTATTATCCATGGTATCACTCATCTTATTCTCTTTTTTTAGAAGATATGTTCAATCTCTCCTCCTTTCAGGAAAGAAAATTCAGAATAGTAAAACGAAAACTTATGCTATTTAGCTGTTCAACAACAGTTACATAGAGAGCAAATTTGATGCAGTTTTGAAAGAAACAAAGTTTCCTGAAAGCACAAAGTCTTCTGTAGCTTCTCGGGACTGGGAGATACCACTTGGAGCACAAAGTAGTCACAACTTATCTTCCTATCAAGCTTCTGAGATATGACTTCCGTTAACCCAACAGTATAAAATTGAGCAGCAAAATAAAGCACAAAGTCTTTATTCTGATGCACCTCTAAGTTGTAAACGAGAAAGACAATATAAGCTCAAAGTCTTATATTATGTCTCTTGGTATGAATTCACCTATTTCTAATTCAATCCTTCAAACTTGCAGCACAAAGTCTGCAAGAGATCAGACCGAAGTCTTTTCACAACAACTCCACAATATCACAAGAAAAACTCAGAAAAATGTACGACTATGACATAAGAACACAGTAATAACATGCAACAAGACTCAACACAAAGTCTGAAATCTCATATGCCTTCCTTGTATTGCTTGGAAATCAAGTTTACATACACAAAACTCAAAGTCTCTTTGCTGTAAATTTCTACAGAGTTTTCTCCCTTGCCAAAAAGATGATCAATACAAAGCGCACCCTCATGTATTTATAGGAGAGGGGCTAAGAGCAAAATGTGGGAGAAGTCTAACTAACTAGGACTTCTTCCACAACTAACTACTTGCAATTGACTTATTCCAAATTACAGTCCTAATCTGTTTTGACTTGTAATTTGATTACATGTAATTACAATTTACAATAATGCAAGTGATATGATTACTTGCAATTACAATTTTTCACATTACATGTAATTTGTCAAAAAGAAATAAAACTAAGAATTTGATAGCACTTTTAACTACTTCCATTGTTGTCCATGAAATGCTGAAATCTACAAATGGATTCTTGCAGTTCGTTGGGATTTGGCCCTTGAGTGTTCTTAGCAACAACAACTATTTTGATGATGGTGTCACAACATCTTATTACTGATAATCTATGTTCTTCTAGAGCAATCTGCATCTTATCAAGGAATGCGTGATGATTTACAAATCTGCTGATGGATGCCACTGTGAAAGTTTCAGCTTCTAGCTCTTGATGAAACTTTGTTGTCAATGTTGAAACTATAAAATCCTTAGGGAGTATTTCACCATTTTGGTCTTCTATCTTGCAATATTCCTTTTCAAAATTGGAAAAGATATCCTGCTCCACTTCGACCACCATTTCTTGAGCAGCCTGTATATCTGAAATAAGCTCTTTGAAGAAATTCGGACATATGAATATGCCTGATCTCTGTATCTCTGATTTCTTCAACATTTGAGACTACGTGAGATGTAGAAATCTCATTCTGATACTTATCATACTTATATCTCATCTTTCTGTTTGTCAGAGAAGCCGGTTCCTTTGTCATTGAACAAGAATTTGCAAGGCTGCGATGAAAACTCCATGAAGATAACAAAATTTAAACCCAGTTTGTTGTGACCACTTGTTGTATGAAGATGGAAAATGAATGGAATGACTTCAAAGGGCATATAAATGAGGGATACAATCAATTTCGGATCTTGTAGGGCTGATTGCAAGTGAAAGAAACATATGCTTTTTATGGGAAAAAAAAAAGGAATTTGATTGCATCTTCAAAAGCTACAAGTTATAACCTTCTATTTGCACTTGCAATCAAGTCCAAAAAGTCTGACTTTGAGCACTTTTAAAGCATTTCGGGTTTTGGGATGCAGATTATAGGTAAGGAATGCAATTGGGTTTTTTGAGACTCATTACAAGTTCAAAGTGCAAGGTAGGAAAAAGGGAAGGTTATTACAAGTTTCAATTTGAAACTTCAACTTGCACTCTTAATCAAATCTTCAACTTGCACTCTTAATCAAAAACTCCTACTTGCAAAAGGATTATGAAAACCCGATTACAAGCTGAGTCTTCATTTTTAAATAACACTGGTTATAGATCTGCACTTGCAACCAATAAAGCAAAAGCTGAATCTTCATTTCAAACCAAGGCGTTTCGGCAAAATGAATCATTTAGACCTCTTCTAAAAGGATTTTAGGAAAAACGACTAGGGCATAAAAAAAAGATTCAAAGTAAATAAAAACAAAAAGAAACAACAAAAATGAAAATGAAAGACATACCTGTAATCAAAAGATGGAAAACAAAATGGAGAAGAAAACCTAGACGCCTTGCACAAACTCTGCAAATGAGGATTACTTGATTTATCACAACTGGGAGTCCTCACATTGCAGTTAAATATTTATGAAATCACCATGAAATGAGGAAGACAAGCGAACTTGAACACAAACGCCCTCTCTATTGATGGTGTTAGGTTTTTCAAAGCACAGAGCAAGTAAAATAACAAATCGATCAAACTTTACAAGTGATTTCAGTCTAAATTGGGTTTTAAATCCTCTTTTGCAAGTGATTTTTAAAATATAACTTGAATCGGACTTTTAAAAGCACTTTGCAAGTTTATCATTTGCACTAAAGGGGAATCGGGTTTTTCAAAACATATTACAAGTGCAATTTTTAACTTATAACTCGCAATGATGAAGTAAAACTTGATTTCACTTAAAAGCTGAAATACCAAGTCGGGTTTTCCACAACACATTACAATTGCAAGTAAAGGTAACTTGTAATGTGAGTAAAAAGTTCCTACACTTGTAAGTTAAATAGAAAGTTCCTATTACTCACTTGTAATGAAGTACCAAAACCCCTACTTGCAGTGATGCCTCTAAAACCCGAATTTGACCAAAAACATAAGAAAAATGACCCAAAAACTTATGAAAATGAACAGGAGTGGATGAAAAAGGATGTCCAAGGGGACTATTGATCCAAAACCAAAAACTTCCAACCTCTGTACCTTGTAAAACGTGCTTTAAGGAAGAAGATCTTCAATTTTACTCAAAATTTTGATAGGTTATCCCAATTTTTGGCAAGTCAAAAATTAGGGACAACACAGTCTACTCGCCTATGGCAATAACATCGACGCGGCAATACCATGCTTTTTAGTTGCTCCGTTTATTTCTAATTATCATCTTTTATACTAGACGCTTCTTTACCGTGTATTTGTCAGTATTTGTAATTTAATATTTGCAGCATTATATTTGATAATTAATTATAATGTTATCTGGGGAGAATTACTAATTGTTCATAATTTTAATATGTACTTTGTCTTTTTATCTAGTTTATTTAAATCAGATGCATGATTCGGTTCCGGGGACATGACAAAAGCATAGAAATGCAAATAAATAAATAACGAAATAAATATTAAAATTATAAATGTAAATATTATCAATTTTAAATTTCACTATAACTATAATCATACTATAAGTATTGAAATATATATAAAACTAATAAAAAATAATAAAATAATAATAATAATAAATATATTCAAAATATCATTATAATTCTAATCACCATTGATAATATTATACTTATAAATGTTGTTGTCAAAATAAACATCATGTAATCATTTCTGATTATGAGCATGTTATTAAATAAATATTAAATCAAAGCATTGGTAAAGCCAGCGATCCCAACCATCTTCAAAAAGTCAGCGATCATTAAAGAAAACTAATGCAGCAACTAAGATACAAATCGATTCTCCTGAAAGGTATCGTTCAACCTTCCAAAGGCAACGATCAGATGAAGCGATACGTCAGCAAAGGATGTGACTTTCAGATCATATCGGGTATTTGAAGGTAGTCATTTTTCAAAGCAAAGAGCATTAGGATTGAGGGAATTGGTATATTATTCAATCAGAAATATGGAAAGGCAGCAGATGAATAATAAGGATAAAATATATTGTCAAGAATATATTTGAGCTGTAAGTTTAATATTATTCGTGTGGAATATATATATATATATATATAAAAAAAAAGTAATTATGACTCTTTAATATAAATGAATAGATTGTATATGTACTTATGTATGTCCTTATCCAATGAACAATCAAATAATATAAGGTTGAAGGAAGCAAGTTAGGAGGATGCAGTCTACAGGCTCCCCCATGCTAAGTAGCCCACCTCAAGGGTGGAATTGTCTTGGTTTAGGCATTCTTGCCGCTTTGGGCCAAGGGGTGGGTTGTCTTGGTCGGATGCTCGTGCTCTTGGGCTTAGATGGGTTGAGTAGTTTACAGGCACCCCTTTCAAGGCTTTCCTATCAAGCCAAACTATGATTGGTTGTTAGGATGGATTCAAGGAATTGCAATTATAAGAGGATGGACAAGATAGCATGGATAGGAAAAGTAGATACAAGTGTATCCACTAAGTAGTCCACCTCAAGGGTGGAATTGTCTTGGTTTGGACGTTCCTGCCGCTTGGGGCCAAAGGGTGGGTTGTCTTGGTTTGGACGTTCCTGCCGCTTGGGGCCAAAGGGTGGGTTGTCTTGGTCGGACGCTCGTGCTCTTGGGCTTAGATGGATAGCTTTGGGCGGACTTATCCTACTTCTCATCCAAGTCCTATTGTGATTAAAACTTCCACTATCATTATGGATATTGGTAGTCTAGGTAGTTTTGAAATCACTATGTATTTTTGTATAGCTTAAATAGATAAGGCATTTATTATGTTCTTACCATATGAATTATATTTCCAATATTATCTAACATGATTACATGACCCTAAACCAATATTTATTTGGCTTAAAGCATCTAATTGGTAACTTATAACCCTAACTACATTGAGCTTGTGATTCTAGGGCAAGATTTAGGCCAATCCCAAAAGGGGACATTACAAAATAGATTCTATTTGGGAGGCCTCATACATGTGGGGGTGTTGGGTTTTGTCCATGAAAACTCAGGGGCCTATTTTGAGCCCATAAATTTGGTTAATGGTTTGTGGGAAACCATTGGTGGTTTCTTGGGTCTCCTTGGTCTATATATTGAGGGTTTGGAATGAAGATCATATTTCATATTTTTTGCATTGTTATGTTTTTCGGATTCCTCTAATGTTGAAAGTTTTGATCTCTTGTGAAGCTTTGAACCTGAATGTGTATTGCAACTATTGTTGTTGTTGATAATACGTTAGTTTGGTGCTTTGGAGGCTACGTTTTTTCTTGAAAGGGGTTTCCTAGAGTATAATGGTGTTATCACTTTTGTGGTTGTCTCATTCTTCTTCTCCTGTTCTCTACTCTCTCCTTGTAGGATTATTTAGGAAGTTTTTTCATATTTCCTTTTGATTTGGTGGATGTCATGTTCCTTACTTTAGTCTTTTGGTCTCCTTGTTCCCTTTGAAGGAAACATGGCTAGCAAGGTAAAGTATGTTCGTAAATCTTTTAGGTATAGGCTCACAGAAAGATATTTAACCTTAAATGCATGGTGTGGAATGTAAAAATCTATTTTTTGTCTACTTGTTTGTGGGTGGTTGATGGTAAATAGATTTGTCACTACATTGTTTTACAAATAAATACTTGACTCACCTAATGGACAGTAGCAAAGTTTACAATAGTTGGAGAGCTTGCTATTAGATTAGCAACCTTCCTTTTCATTTGAGAAGTGCCACTCTTTCATATGATAGGTTTTACATTTTTTGGGGCATGCTTTTAACTAGAAAGTGGAAAAGACATGCAAACTAAAACTGAAAGAAAAAGAGGAAACCCTAGAAAAGGCTAAGATGGGGCCAATAACCTAGTTTTTCCTTGAAAATAGTGATTAGATTTTTAGAAAGAGAGGAACAAGAACGCATATTTCCATATAAAAGGTGGTTTTGAATGAAAACTTGCAACTGGGTTTTTAATGGGAAATGCTACCTAACATAAAAAAAAAGGAGACATTCACCTAGGGTTTTTAGATACATAGATTGTGAAATCACTCAATATTACATCCAATGTTGCATTGAGAATAAAATAAAACTGATTACATTCACCACACAAAGAGAGAATGCTGTCCGATATTTGGGGCAGAATTATAGAAACATTTAAAAGTTTTACATAGAAATAATATCGTGGTTCTTGTCTATCTCGTTTCAAACCATTACATATATAAAGGACTACACATCCCTTGCACAGTTTTAACTATTTCCAGACTTAGTGAGTTATTAAAACAACTCGTAACCAAAACAAAACTGAGCACTGACAATACATTTCCAACAAATGCCTCATAAAAGGCTGTGAATTTGACGTAAGAAAAATTCACAGCATAAAGAAACAATACACAGGCTCATAGACTAGCAATATTCTTCTTTATTGAGTTAAAAAATGGGAGCTCAAAGACTCCTCTTATCTACAATGTGTAGGAATCAAAAAGTCTCAAGAAAGGAAACCCCTTCTTTTCAATGAGTCTCTCACAAGTATATATAGGGTCTCTTTGAGACTAGGGAGCACAAAGAGTCATTCAGTTGAAGAGTCACATAAGACAAATACAAAGAATGTGAAGAGTCATTTTAATTTTTTTTTCTTGCACATTCAAATATTATAATTTGTTATAAAAGTAAAGTATGTTGCCCACTTGCTTTGTTCCCTTTTGAGATTGTCTTTGCTTATACAGTTGGAATTTAATGACGATGACCTTCACAACGCTGGAATCTAGACCTTTTGAATGTTTAAAATGATTGCTTTCTTGCATAAAATTATCCAAAATGAATTCATCTGCTTGTTTATACACTGTATCTTTTTCTCAAATTCCTCACAAGCAATCCATACTCTCGTTAATCTTGTGATTGATATTGAATCAAAATCTGTTCTACTTGGTGATTCAACATATAATCTTTGATGCTCCTTTGTCTGAGTTTATGATTATTTTGAAACCTTTGTTGGCATTTTGGTGATTTTGCAAACTTGTTGACGAAAAAAAAAATTTGAACCTTTAGTTGGAACTTTGAGGTTGAAGCGAACTTTGTCAGCAATTTCAAAGGTTCGTGAACCTTGAGAATGCCTGATGCTTTGTTTATTAGCACTTAGAGAAGTTTTAGAGCCTTTGAAAGGAGCAACAAATGGATATAAAGACTACCTATCAGGGAATTGGGAAATTTGAGAATTGGATAAAATGTTGGCAGGGTTTTCAAGAAGAACTTACTGGGGTTTTGAGGAGTTAGCAAGCTCATGAAAATGCCAATAATGTTTGGAGAAACTCATAATGACCAACAAGGAAGAAATAAATATTTTGAGAACCCTGAAGGATTTGAAGGTTTTTTCCATCATGATTTGTTTAAGGCTTACTCCACAAGACATCAAAGTTACCCAAAATTTTGGAAAAAGGACTTAGATGAAATTTGCAGTAAACAAATGTAAACTTGCTTTCTTAGTGTGACAAAGTTGATTCTCTTTCTTTGAGTCTTTCTTATATTGGTGGTGTTGCTAGTTTTGCATTACAAATCAGGCATGCTGAATCTTCCCTTTCATGCTTTTTCGATGACTATGCTCTTAAGAGGGGAATGTTCTTTTCAATTTTGATTCTGGTATAGTTAATCTGCTAATCTAGCAGGGCTTCAAGCCAGGATTATATAACAATAAAATTGGCATGGTGGTGACTACCAATTTTTTTTTGCAATTCTCTCTACAGTTTATGGATTAAGTCTGGGATTGTGTGGCAACTTGCAAAGTTCATTTATATATTTAAAATGCTATTGGTATTTCCTTGAATGTCAGGGACATTTGCTTGTTTTGGAAAGACATCAACCTTTTCATTTAAGCCATGGTTTGATGGAGATTGGCTACAGTAATCATCAGATTGATTCAAGCTTGCCTGACGATTCTTCTATGGATTGCAGTTTTTCTTCTCTTGATACATTATCAGTTTCTATGACAGCTACCACAGATTCCCATGGAAACCTTGTTCTAGGTAAGGTCTAAATGCTGTAATTGTTTCTTAGCTTTTTTCTGAACAACAAAGTCTTTAATCACTCCTGTTGTAAATTTTTGGTCAGCTTAAACTTTACATGCATATGAGTACCAAGAGAATATTAACTGAAATACTTAACTAAATTATTTAGAACCTTTTTTCTTGAATTGAAAAGAGTTTGTATTAGCCTTGGAGACTTTTCAAATCCTTTTTAGCTAAATACTTGATGAGGTAAATGACAAATACACAAATAAGAATTAAGAATAGTATTTTATTTCCTTCAACAAACATAGTGATAGAAGGGAATGAAGGTGGAGAATCATCTTGAATTTTTCGTAATATGATCAGAATCCATTTACTTGAGATGATATTATTAATTATAATTTTTGCAGAAAATGCCAGGATGTAATGTCCCCTTTTCAATCTTGACATTCTCAGTGACCGTTAGCCTTTCCTTGGGAACCCGGAGGCTAGTCGGAAGTTAAAATTAGGGTTTCCTAATTTTGAGGAGGTCTTTGCTCAGGGATGATAGTTTTAATGGCGGATTCCTTCTGGGTTTTCAGAGGGCTTCGCAGTGATATGCTCGTCTCAGCATTCAGAGTATTTTTTTGGGAATTTACTATTTTTAGTAAATTCTATTTTTGGCAGTTTCCAGATGAGCACAGGTTGGTTGACTTCCGGTTTCAGATATGATCAGTTGACTTCATCAGTTTTGGCTTCAAGGCATTCTCGGAGAAATAAGTTAAGTCTTTCCAATTAAAGTCACGTTTTAATTATTATATTTCAACGTTGACCTTGGCACTAGAATTAATGACTTAACGTTGTGTTAAAAAGTGGTCATTAAGGGTGGCGCCCTCTTTAAAAAGAATATTATAATTATTGCAAAGTCAAAGCAGGGTATGATGGGCGCATTTATCAAAGAATGGTGTTTTAATTAAAATATCATTTATTAAAGTATTGAAGGAGAAAGTACGCCAAAACTTGAAGAGGATGAGTTTGACCTAAAAGCTGATTTTAGGGTTGTGCAAAGTCAATTGAAAGTTATAAAGAGGAGTCTTGGTGAATGATTTGGATCATCTTGGAAATTACACCGTTATGCTGCCGGATTGAATCTGGATCACTTCGAGGGATGAAGACCTCCTAACCATTGGGCATCTCTTCTCGTTTGTAAGACAACGACTAGTGATGAATTTAGTCTAGTTGTGAATGCATTGTATTCCTTGCATCGTAATCTGCATTAGCATTGTTAGTTTATGATCTTGCATATTAGAGGTTTCCTGATTTTTGCATTTAGCTACAGCAGATTCTGTATTTCATTCATATTTCAAAAAAGACAAAATATTGCTTTGTGGGTATTGGCTATTTCCCTTCCTTTGGTCTAGGCGCCATAGTGTGGCAAGTTGCAGATTTTATATTGGTGTATTCAATTTTTAAAGTAAAATCGCCCCTGTACCTGGGCCGTACCATCTGCAGATCATTGGAGTTTGTGCCATTCAATATAAGCTGCTCTTTGACTCTGTTTTATGTTCCTAAGTTGGGCGCCTTCACTATACTTGTGTTTTGCATGCAATTTTAGATTGTTGGCTTGAGTTTCAAGGGAGTTACGAATTTCCAAGGAATATATATTGCTGTTTATGAAGAAAAAATACAGTTTTGTTATGACAGCAAACAGGGATCTGCATTAGTGCTCTTGGAAGGTGCTGGGAACTCTTAAAGGCTTCACGGAGACATCATTGTAGACTGCGCAGATTTAAAGAGGTTGGATCCGTTCCTTTCCTGCAAGTTAAGCTTATTCTTGGCAGTCATTGAATGCTTCAATATTATTGCAATATTCTTAAAGGCTGATTTGTAATTGGTAGCAAGTAATCATCTTTCAAATTGTATACTGGCAGTAGTACTGTCGGTCTTAGATTCTTGCTCAGTCAGATTGTAATGTTCTCTCTTTCAGCATTTTGATATTGTATGTAATCCATATCCGCCCTATGGTCGCTACTTTCCCGTCTTGGGTCAGCAAGCACATTCTGGGTGTTGAGGGTTTTCAGTTTTCGGCAATTTCCTTCAAGCAGTAGTTTTTGTATTCAGCATTTTCTTTCAAGCAGTAGTTCTGTATTTACTCCGTCATATGGTCGCCCCTCACTCCGCATCGGATTGGGTAGCACATACTTGACGTTGAGTTCCTTTCTGCAAATAGATTAGAAGACCCTCTGACCAATGCTCACCCTCAGCGGTGCCATTCTGGTTAGGGTTGCTTTCTTGCACGTTTCGGTTTATCCATCTAACCTTAACGGGTGCATGTTTGTAATTTGTAATCTGAATCATTGAAAAACAAAAAAATTTTGGCTCGGTATATTTCAGTGGTATCAGAGCCACGCATCCTGCCATCCTGTGAAATCAGTTTTCTATGAGCGACAGAGAACAGAGGTATTTGGCAAGAGTATACAAGAGAGGTACAGTTCAGACACAGTTGCATCAAGTCCCAGAAGGTCACACAGCTTCCGAGGTTTTGAGGGCTAATTGGGAGCCTTCGCAAGAAACAGAAATGGGGGATAATGAAAGAAGTTCTGGCAACAGAGGTGACAATGGGAAGGGTATAGACAATTCAGCCCATTTGGGTCAAGGAGTCGATAAGAAGATGGATGCCATGATGGATATGTTTTCTCTTCTGTTGGGGAGACTGGGTCCAAACATTCCACAACACAATACAGGGCATACCGGGGAGCACAGTGCTTCCAATCCACACAATGGTCATGTTGCCCAACCTGCAGTGAGCAACACTTACATTTCTGCTAGACCATTCAAACCCACGTTTCTGACACCAGCAATCCCACAGCCTGATCCTGAAGAAAATGTTTCATCCTTGGAGAGGGTGAGGATAGGCCGAACAGAGTATGACACTCTTCCTGATGAAGTAAAAGTTGACATGTCCTTCAATGATTACATGGAGTATAGAAGGAAGGATAGAGGCCAAGGGAGAAACTATGATCAAAGAAGAACCCCAGCACAAGGAGATTGGAATCAAGCTCTCAACAAGGTTACGCTTGCCCATTTTGATGGAAGCGATAATAATTCTGCTCGAGCCTGGTTACAAAAACTAGACAACTATTTGGCACTTAGGCCAATGGCTGAAGAAGAAGCGATTAGATTCGCTACGCTACACCTAGATGGGGTGGCGCATGAATGGTGGTACCATGGCCTAGTCACCTTAGGTCATGGGTCTATCACTAGATACGATGAATTCTCCAATAGATTCATTGAAAGGTTCGAGAAGAAGGACCCAGAAGTGCACTTTAGGGAGTTGGCACAGTTGAGACAATATGGCACTGTGGATGCCTACATAGCTGAGTTTCAAAGACTTTCAGTTATGGTCACTGGAATCACAGAGAGAAGGTTAGTAATCCTATTCACTGAAGGATTGATGGAGCCAATCAAGGGTTGGATCAAAGCTTTTGATCCACCGTCCCTACAAGAAGCAATGAAAAAAGCTAGAAACATGGAGTGGGCTGCTCCCAAAGCAAAGTTCCATCCCAAACCAGCTTTTCACAAAGGAGACAGAGGGAAAAAGTTTCATCAGAAGCCTCATCATAAGGAGTTTAAACCTCAGAAACCTCCTGGCTCAAGATTGGATCCAGAGACTATCAATGAACTCCGTAGGAAAGGTTTATGTTTCCGTTGTTGGGAAAAATGGTCACAAGATCATGTGTGCCCCAAGGGAGCTAAGATTCATCAAATTGAGTTCTATACAGCTGATGAAAGCAATTCTGATTTTTCTGATCAGCAAGCTGACTTTGAGGACAGCGATGAAGAAAATACTCCAGAAGAGTCTGAAGGTGAAAAAGAAAGTGGTGGTACATTGGCTCAGCTTTCGAGCTTCCAAAAGAATGAGTCCTTTAAAGTTCGGGGAATGATCAAAGGGCAACGTATTGTTGCTTTGATTGACACTGGTGCAACACATAACTTCATAGACGAAGTTGTGGTGGCAAAGAAAGGATTGCAAACAGAAGACTTTGAAGGGTTCAGAGTTATGGTTGCGGATGGGTTTCACATCTCATGCACCAAGAGGATTCCGAACATGTCAATGCAATTGGGCAATTACGAAGTCAAGGATGACTTCTATGTGGTCAGTATTGGAGATACGGATGCTGTCCTTGGCATTCAATGGCTGCGATCTCTTGGAGAGATCTCTCTAAATCTGCAAACTATGGAGTTGAAGTTTCAATCCGATGGGAAGAAGGTGGTGTTGAGAGGTATGTCAAATGGTGGTCCTCGGATTGTATCATTCAAGAGGATGGCGAAGTTGATACGTCATGATCAAGTGGAATGGGCTGCTGAGTGCATGATTCTTCCAGCAAGTCCAGTTGAAACTAAAGAAGAGCATCCTCCTGATATCAATCTTTACTCACCAAAAAGAGTAAAGTGTTTGATGATTTACCTCCTGGACCTCCCCCTGATCGAGGTTCAGAACACATAATAGAGCTCAAGGAAGGAGCTAAACCGGTGATCACAACTCCATACCGGTATCCGAAGAGGCAAAAGGATGAGATCGAGAAGAATATCCGAGAACTTTTGGAGATGGGTTTCATACGCCCAAGCAAGAGCCCCTTTGCTTCTGCAGTGGTTCTTGTAAAGAAGAAGGATGGTACCATGCGCATGTGCGTGGACTATCGTGCTTTGAACCAAAGCACTATCAAGAATAGATACCCCATTCCCAGAATAGATGAGCTCATTGATGAGCTACATGGGGCTAAGTTCTTCTCAAAGATTGATCTAAGATCCGGTTACCATCAGATAAGGATGAGGGGATCAGATGTGGAAAAGACAGCTTTCAGATGTCACTATGGCCACTTCGAATTCTTAGTCATGCCATTTGGTTTGACTAATGCACCGGCCACCTTTCAGTCTTGCATGAACCGTGTGTTTCAGAATCAGTTAAGGCGGTTTGTGCTGATATTTTTTGACGACATTCTGATCTACAGCAAGACTTGGGAAGATCACCTCAAGCACTTGGAGGAAGTGCTTAGTATCATGGAATCTGAGAGTTTGTTCGCAAAGGCTTCCAAATGTGAATTTGGAATGGTGGAGTTGTTATACCTTGGCCACATAATCAGTGCTGAGGGAGTAAAGGTGGATCCGGAGAAGATCAAAGCCGTGGTTGATTGGCCACCACCTGAAAGTTTGACACAGTTGAAAGGTTTTTTGGGCCTTTGTGGTTTCTATCGGAGGTTTGTAAAGGGGTATTCTCAGAATGCTGCTCCCCTTACTGATCTCACCAAAAAGGGAGCCTTTGTTTGGTCAGAAAAGGCTCAAGTTGTGTTTGAAAAATTTAAGAAGATCATGAGCTCGTGCCCAGTTTTGGCTATCCCTGATTTCTCTAAGCCATTCGAGCTGCAGTGTGATGCATCGGGTGAAGGAGTTGGTGCTGTCCTGATGCAAGACAAACACCCTATTGTGTTTGAAAGCCGGAAATTAAGGGGTGTGGAAAGGTCATATTCAATTTATGACAAAGAAATGCTTGCCATTATGCATGCATTAGGCAAGTTCCGACAGTACTTGGTGGGGAATAAGTTCGTGGTTAAAACAGACCACAATAGCCTCAAGCATTTTATGCACCAGAAGGATTTAAATGAGAGGCAACAGAAATGGGTAAGTAAGCTTCAAGCTTACGACTTTGACATTGAATACGTCAAAGGAAAAAATAATGTAGTGGCCGATGCTCTATCCAGAAGGCCTCATCTTAGCTCATTGTGTGAGCTCACTGCAGACTGGAGAGACATGTTGCTGGCTGATTATGCAAAAAATCAGTTTGCAACCAGCATTCTGGAAGGTACTTTCCATGATGAAAAGTACCAAGTGGTTGAGGGTTTGATTCAGTATAAGGGTAGAATCTTTCTGGTAGCCGATTCTAAGCTCAAGAAGAAGATTCTCTTGAATTTTCATGACATTCCAGTTGCTGGTCACCAAGGGTTTTTCAAGACCTATAGGCAGATCCGAGAAAGGTTTTCTTGGAAAGGTTTGAAGAAGGAGGTTCAACGTTACATTCAGGAATGTCCTGTTTGCCAAGCAAATAAAAATGAGCACACCTTACCAGCCGGTTTGCTGCAACCACTTCCAATTCCCAATCAAAAATGGGAAAGCATTTCAATGGATTTCATCACTGGGTTGCCCAAGGCCCAAGGGAAGGATTGCATTTATGTGGTAGTTGACAGACTCACCAAGTTTGCTCATTTCTTTGCCATTACCAGCACTTTTTCTGCAGCCCAAGTTGCAGATTTGTTTTTTCGAGAAGTGTTTAGACTTCATGGTTTGCCTAAGAATATTGTAAGTGATAGGGACAGTAAGTTCCTAAGTACCTTTTGGCAGGAAATTTTTAGAATGAGTGGTACTGTGCTCACCCCAAGCACGAGTTATCACCCCCAAACTGACGGGCAAACAGAAGTGGTGAACAAGTGGCTAGAAGGCTACTTGAGAAACTATGTGTCAGAACAGCAGAAAGCTTGGGTTAAGTGGCTGCATATAGGCGAGTACTGTTACAATTCTACCTTCCATATGTCAATCAAAATGTCTCCTTTCTTGGCACTTTATGGGTATGAAGCACCCAGCTTTGCAGATTTGGTGTTTGGTGACAGCAAAGCACCTTTAGCCAAGGATTTGTTGCAGCATAGTCAGGACATAATGAAGTCCTTGAGGGAGAATTTGCAGATTGCACAAAATCAGCAGAAGTTGTATGCTGATCAGAAGCGTATTGAGCGTTCTTTTGAGGTTGGGGATATGGTCTATCTCCGTTTACAACCTTACAGACAGTCTACTCTCAAGAAGAGTGGAGCTGAGAAGCTCAAACCCCGCTTCTATGGGCCGTTTAGGGTCATCAGAAAGGTTGGGGCTGTTGCTTATGAGTTGGAGCTACCTTCAGATAGCAGGGTGCATAACGTCTTCCACGTGTCTCGCCTCAAGAAGGCACTTGGACACAATGTGGTTGCTTCTTCACAGTTGCCACCGTTGGACGAAGAAGGACAGTTGGTTCTGGTTCCCGAGTCGATACTTGACTTCAGAGGACGTTCCTTGAGGAATAGAACTATCAGAGAATGTTTGGTAAAATGGAAGAACCTGCCTTTGGAGGATGCAACTTGGGAAAGTGATGAGATAATGCAGCATCCTAGTTTGCAATTGCTTGAGGACAAGCAATCTTGGGGAGGGCGGACTGTAATGTCCCCTTTTCAATCTTGACATTCTCAGTGACCGTTAGCCTTTCCTTGGGAACCCGGAGGCTAGTCGGAAGTTAAAATTAGGGTTTCCTAATTTTGAGGAGGTCTTTGCTCAGGGATGATAGTTTTAATGGCGGATTCCTTCTGGGTTTTCAGAGGGCTTCGCAGTGATATGCTCGTCTCAGCATTCAGAGTATTTTTTGGGAATTTACTATTTTTAGTAAATTCTATTTTTGGCAGTTTCCAGATGAGCACAGGTTGG
This sequence comes from Sequoia sempervirens, assembly GCA_007258455.2. Lineage (NCBI taxonomy): Eukaryota > Viridiplantae > Streptophyta > Pinopsida > Cupressales > Cupressaceae > Sequoia > Sequoia sempervirens. The sequence goes on from VDFB02065379.1 coordinate 36,437, forward strand.
TTGACTTCCGGTTTCAGATATGATCAGTTGACTTCATCAGTTTTGGCTTCAAGGCATTCTCGGAGAAATAAGTTAAGTCTTTCCAATTAAAGTCACGTTTTAATTATTATATTTCAACGTTGACCTTGGCACTAGAATTAATGACTTAACGTTGTGTTAAAAAGTGGTCATTAAGGGTGGCGCCCTCTTTAAAAAGAATATTATAATTATTGCAAAGTCAAAGCAGGGTATGATGGGCGCATTTATCAAAGAATGGTGTTTTAATTAAAATATCATTTATTAAAGTATTGAAGGAGAAAGTACGCCAAAACTTGAAGAGGATGAGTTTGACCTAAAAGCTGATTTTAGGGTTGTGCAAAGTCAATTGAAAGTTATAAAGAGGAGTCTTGGTGAATGATTTGGGTCATCTTGGAAATTACACCGTTATGCTGCCGGATTGAATCTGGATCACTTCGAGGGATGAAGACCTCCTAACCATTGGGCATCTCTTCTCGTTTGTAAGACAACGACTAGTGATGAATTTAGTCTAGTTGTGAATGCATTGTATTCCTTGCATCGTAATCTGCATTAGCATTGTTAGTTTATGATCTTGCATATTAGAGGTTTCCTGATTTTTGCATTTAGCTACAGCAGATTCTGTATTTCATTCATATTTCAAAAAAGACAAAATATTGCTTTGTGGGTATTGGCTATTTCCCTTCCTTTGGTCTAGGCGCCATAGTGTGGCAAGTTGCAAATTTTATATTGGTGTATTCAATTTTTAAAGTAAAATCGCCCCTGTACCTGGGCCGTACCATCTGCAGATCATTGGAGTTTGTGCCATTCAATATAAGCTGCTCTTTGACTCTGTTTTATGTTCCTAAGTTGGGCGCCTTCACTATACTTGTGTTTTGCATGCAATTTTAGATTGTTGGCTTGAGTTTCAAGGGAGTTACGAATTTCCAAGGAATATATATTGCTGTTTATTGAAGAAAAAATACAGTTTTGTTATGACAGCAAACAGGGATCTGCATTAGTGCTCTTGGAAGGTGCTGGGAACTCTTAAAGGCTTCACGGAGACATCATTGTAGACTGCGCAGATTTAAAGAGGTTGGATCCGTTCCTTTCCTGCAAGTTAAGCTTATTCTTGGCAGTCATTGAATGCTTCAATATTATTGCAATATTCTTAAAGGCTGATTTGTAATTGGTAGCAAGTAATCATCGTTCAAAACTGTATACTGGCAGTAGTACTGTCGGTCTTAGATTCTTGCTCAGTCAGATTGTAATGTTCTCTCTTTCAGCATTTTGATATTGTATGTAATCCATATCCGCCCTATGGTCGCTACTTTCCCGTCTTGGGTCAGCAAGCACATTCTGGGTGTTGAGGGTTTTCAGTTTTCGGCAATTTCCTTCAAGCAGTAGTTTTTGTATTCAGCATTTTCTTTCAAGCAGTAGTTCTGTTTTTACTCCGTCATATGGTCGCCCCTCACTCCGCATCGGATTGGGTAGCACATACTTGACGTTGAGTTCCTTTCTGCAAATAGATTAGAAGACCCTCTGACCAATGCTCACCCTCAGCGGTGCCATTCTGGTTAGGGTTGCTTTCTTGCACGTTTCAGTTTATCCATCTAACCTTAACGGGTGCATGTTTGTAATTTGTAATCTGAATCATTGAAAAACAAAAAAATTTTGGCTCGGTATATTTCACAGGAACAGGAACATTATGTGCTTTTCCAGGCTGTTTTGAAGAACAATTGATATTTTCCTGAATGGATATACTAAGTTACTAACCAACATCTTCAAAATTACAAAAAACACAAAGTAACAAAAAATTGTAAATAACCTTGAACTAACTCACTTTCTTTGCTCCCATAAACTAACCCATGCCCCTCTAAACCCAAAGTAATTATATAACTTTCAACAACCCCACCCCTGCCCTCCTATTGCCCCAATCCTTCCCACCAAAAAAACAGAACTCTCTCTTTTCTTTCTTACAGCCTACCTCACTACTACCTCAACTACCTCGAGGCACAATATGAAGTATTCCGAGCCAAATTTTTTTACTCTTTCAAATTGCAAATTACAAACCAATGCACCTGTTAAGGTTAGCAGCTAAACCAACACGATGCTGAAGCAACTCTAACCAGAATGTACACCAGGATCCCGATGAGGGCAAGGTGTGAGCATTGGTCAGAGGATCTGAATGCAGAAACAGAACTGGAAGGAACTCTAACCAAGAATGGCGCCGATGATGGCGAGCATATGGTTAGAGGATCTTCTACACTATGAGTACTGAAAAGGAACTCAACACCAAGTATATGCTACCCAATCCAGTATGGAGTTGAGGCGACCATATGGCGGAGTACTACAAATTACAATGCTTGAAAGAGAAATAAGCTAAATTGCTGAAAGTTCTCGACACCCAGAATGTGCTTTCTAACCCGAAGTGGGAAAGGAGCTACCATAGGGCGGAGATGTAAGATATTACAAGGCAATTCAGAATGTAAAGTAATCATTCAAAACATGATAAGCAAGTTTAGAGAACTGCTGACAGTACTACTGTTCAGCTTACAATAAGCAATAGAATGCCTGCAAGATCAAGGAATTAGAGCTCTTCAAATTGCTGCAATAACAAAGATGTTTTCCATAAGGCCTTTAAAACTTCTTGATGCTAATCCAAGAAGAAATATGCAGATTTCTCAAATCTGATCTGACAGACCAGCAACATGAATATCATAACCAGCAACACAGATCCCTAGCAATATGCTCATAACTCTCTCATTTCTCACCCAAATGATCTCAAATCTGATGCAATAGACCCTCAAAATGATGGCGCCTAACTTGGTAATAAGAAATGGCATCTAAAAGTGGTTATTAATTACTGACACGAATCCCAAGGCACTCCAGAAAGTACGGCCTTCAAGGAATGACGAATTTGCATTATAAAATCATAAACTTCGTATTAAAATCTGCAAATATTCATGAAGGGGCGCCTCCAACAGGGAAACACAATGAGACAATACCCAGAATGAGAATGTTTAAGATTTGAGACTTGTGAGCAGAAATATACATTCAGCAGTCATGACCAGCAACTCTGGAATTGACAGGAAATGATAAAACTCAACTACGAAGGATAGGAAACCAACTATAACTGAAAAGACAAATCAATAACACTCAAACCTCTCAACTAGTTGCTGTCTTTCAAGCAAGAAGAAGAGCCAAGCTAGGAGGCCTTCATTCCTCGAAGCAATCCCAAAGCCAATCCGGCAGCATAACATTCCTGTAGACAAAAGATAATTCAAAGAGAACCAATGGCTTCCTTTTATAATTTCCAGTTGACCCGTCTCGAAACCCTAATCTTCTTTTTTGAATCAAACCCTAATTCTCCAATAGGTGGCGTCCCACTTTCCCAAGCACAACTTTGACTTTTAAAATCACTTTATTTCTTCCTTGAAGTTGGCGTCCAATTTATGCTTGAATTAAACTTCTTTATAAGAAATATAATTAATTTCCTTCAATGAAGCGCCACCCAAAAAGAACATCTTTTAAAAACAACTTAAAGTGAAGTTGCTAGGCCAAGGGGGTTAATGTTAAAATATAACATTAAAACATGACTTAATTGAAATAATTCGACTTATCTCTCCAATTGTGCCCCAAAGCCAAAAATGAGTAAGCCAACTGATCAGTCTGAAGTAGAAAGCCAACCGTGCCGAAACCAACAGGACCACTGCCAGAAATAGAATTTACTAAAAATAGTAAATTCCAGAAAGTGCTCGGAATGCCAAGAAAAACATACCACTGCGAAGCTCTCTGAAAACCCAGAAAGAATCCGCCATTAAAACAACCAACCTCGAGCAAAAGCATCCTCCAAAACGCGAAACCCTAATTTTGCCACTGACTAGCCGACAGCACACTGGGAATAGGCTATCAATCACTGAAAAGTGAAGTGCTAAAAACGGGGACATTACACAATACTGCTGCTGCAACTACACGAAGGCTCTTGGTAGTGCTATAATAACCTCGCAAGTGCCTATTCGTTGTATTATTCATTTCAGGAAGGAGGATGCTGCAGCTTACAAGTTTGAAGTTGATTCTTGAACAATCTCTCAAATAGATATATATTTTGAACAAATAAATAAAAATACAAAATCTTGTGGATATTATGTCTTTTTGTTTATGTTTGGCTATCGATATTATGGTTTTTTGTTAATGTTTACATATTTTATATTTTTTTTTATGGGCATTTTCATGTTGTTACATATCAAGAGCTCCTAGAATTGACCTTTTCCCATACCTTGGTAAGTTAGAAATTCATTGAAACTCATTTCATTGATGATCCAATTGGAAACTTGAAAATAGCTCTTTATTTTCAGCATGAAGATAGCAAGATTCTATTCACAACTATAGATAATCTAATCAGCAAAGGGGCTTTGCATTAGAGCATCAATTATTGCATATGCAACTTGAAGAAAGATGCCTATAATACGTGGTAACATTATGACAACATGGCAACTGTAATGTCCCCATTTTCAGTTTCTCTTGGATTGCAGTTGGCACTGACCTTCTAGGTGTGTGTCAGCATTATCAAAGGAGTTATTTGATGTTTCCAGTGAACTCAGGTGTAATCTCCCATTTTCCTAGGCAGTCATTAGGTGCTGAGGTTAGTCTATCACTTGGTCCCTGTGGACTAATAGGATGGTTAGGGTGGCCCGCTGAGGGCATTTGTGACTTGTCAGTCAACCATTTGTGCTCAATTGGTGTTTCCTAGCTCATTGTTTGTAGGGTTATTGCTATATACCTTTTGGAGCATGATTTGGACACTGTCCATAGTAGTTTTAGTAAGTCGTAGGGTGGTCAGCGACCTGGTCAGTTGGCAGTATTTCTATATCAGGAATGTTGGCGGATTCTCACCATGAATTTATCTTGGCATTTATCATGGTCCTATGTATTAAGTTTAAATAACATTAATGATAAAGTTAAATTAATATATTTAACTTTATGTGTAATTTATATATTTTAATGACTTTATGATAAAGGTGATATAAGGGGTTTTAAAAAAAGATTATTTTATATAATAAGTTGGCACCAACTTAAAGGAGTTACAAGGCGGGAAAATAATTAAACAAAATAAATTTAAAATGCGAACTTGTGCGTGGAAATTGGAGGGAGATGTAAAAGCCATTTTGTGAGCTCTTTTGCACATTCATGTTTTGGAGAAAATTGGAGAAGGTATTGCTGGTTGGACTGAAAAGTCTTGGCTTCTTGAGGATGATAACCCTCATGAGGAACAATAGCTATAGAAGTGAAAGATCTCCCAAGGCTGCTTGCTGATAGCTCCATTAAGGGGTTATGCATTGTACATTCACAATTACAGGAAAATAGTCAATATTCAGGGTTTGAAAGATTTATGAGGAATTTGTAGATATTGGTTATATTTTCAAAGTAGGGTTTTGTAGAGGTTTCCTAAAGATTTATCCGAATAGTTGCTGGTGTGGAGTTGCTAGGTTGTGGGGTTTGAAGTGATTTATTGTTGCATATGATTGAGTTGGGAAAATTCATTCATACTCATCCCTGGCTTGGACGTGGGGAATCTCTGAAGGCATATGATTGCTACAATTCCAGCGTAGCATCTATCCTTTCATAATGGAGGCGTAGCTATATTTCTGTGAGTTGTGAATATTTGGCAGGGTCGTGAGGTTGCAGGAAGGTGTGGAAACTGCTGATGGTGCTATTGTTGTATTGCCGCCCCTCCTAACTCTTCTAGTTGTTGTTCAAGGAGGCCGTGGGATTTCATACTTTTTTGTTGCTTCTATTCATGAGTTTCAGGACTGAAAACCAAGGTGGTGTGAGTTTTTGAGTGTTGGGCGATTAGAAAAGGGTGGACAAAATTATTTGGGAGGTTGTAGACTATTGTAGAGAGGCGTATAGACATTGTTGGGCGTGAGACTAAGTTTTGGGCGTGTTTTATTAAGGTTGCTGGGCTGTTACACAAGTCGCCATCCCTCTCACTCAATGGTGACCATCATTTTCTGGCCGTGGCACTCCCTAGTGGACTGCTATATCATTGTAACACTGCAAAAGTGGTATTTAATCATTCTGGACTGTAACTGCACATCTGATTTATATCTCTGTTATTGGTATTGTTCAGAAATATAATTGCTAAGGGATTTATATTTCATTCTATTATACGGTGTGAGCCTACAATCTGAAATAGTGCATTGTATGGTGATGATATTTGTTGAGTTTCATATGTGTGTTGTGTAAACCTCATAATCTATTAAAAATCACTCAGTGTAGTATGCCAATCATGTGTTTCACAAAATGTCCTCATATGTCAAATTGAGCAAAAATCACAAAAGTTTTGTTCCAATTGGGCTGGGACATTACATCAGGTGGTCTAGAGAATTCATATGCCAATTTCAGATATGATTTCTGTATTTTGGTGTGGTCTCCAAGTTTTTTGGAGAGAGTGCCTATTTTTAGTCACCCGGTTGGGTCCGTTTATCATCTTTCATCATTGGGATCACTTTTGCACAGTCAATCTTCGATTCCGATCCATTTCAGCCTTTTTCGCTAATTGGGTGTAATATTTGTTTGCATACGGAATGGGATTCAAATCTTACGTACTAGTGGCAAACTAGTCATGTGCAGAACATAGGATAAAACAGTAAACTGAAAGATATCTTATTTGAACACCAGAAACTTTATTCATCATCAGAAATATCATGTACAAAAGAGTATCAACATTGCTTGACAATATAACCATCGGCACATAACTCATTCATAATTCCCCGACTATCCCAATAGACTACATATAACGTTCGGCGGTGGTTAGATAACCAACCGACACGACGTTTCATAACAACATCAACATTAACATTAATCCGAACATGATTTCCCGAAAGTACATGACATTATTATTCTTTACTAATCTATAACTTTATTAGCAATTGGCCGACTACGACCAAGGCCGACTACGGCCAACAACAAAGTAAAGATATACGACTAACATCATCCCCCCCACAAAAGAAGTCGTCTTCCAGACGACATACATATAGCAAGACAAGATCAATGAGAAGTAGGGGGGAGTGCGTCCCTGGATGCACAGATGACGTCGGAGTAGTAGAAGAATGCTCCGCTTGCAGTCGCCTCACCTCCTCGGTACGTGTGCGAAGCTGCCGATCTGCCAATATCTCCCTCTCCCTCGCCGCCTTTACCATCCGGGCTGCCTCCATCAGTTGGCTTTTCGCCTTCTCCGCCTTTGCACTCTTAGCCGCCAAATCAACATCTTTTGCAGCCAACTGATCCTCCAAAGTTTTTACTCGCTGCTCCCATGCTGCCTCTCTCTGTTTTGCTTCCTCCTCCAAGGCTGCCACCCGAGGCTCCAAGGCCTCCAATCGAGCTCCCCTCTCACTGGCAAGCCGAGATTGTTCGGCCAAGTCATTCTGGATGCTCTTTATGGTAGCAGTGGACTCGTCCTTAACCCTCTGCAGGAGTCTATAAGCGTCCACTCTTCGTGATACCGCTACCTCTGTAGAAAATATTTGGCGCTTCATGAGAATAAAGACATCCCGAAAGGCAAGCTCTATGTAATATAAGCTCTCCAGAACCCCAACATCTTGCCCTACTAGTCTCGGTGGTCGACCCCGCCAGGCTCTCATCATTGCAGGAGTCTCTCCTGCTGGCCACCCCTCGCCGAATATCGGTGTGAACTCAGCCTCACACCCCATCTGAACAAATCCTCGGACACGCTGAACTTCCTGGCCCACTAGAAGAGATCGGCCAATCCTGAGGTCTCTGGAAATCTGTCCCACTCGGATCATCAACCTGCCCATATGCTCTGGCTCCTGTACATAACGCTGCACCGTGCCTAGTGGGTCTGATGGGTCTGGTTGTGACATCTCCACGACAAATCCCTCCATGGAGTCACCCTCCTCGTTCTCATCATCGTCGGAAGGTGTAAAAGGCTCCGTCTCCTCTTGGGGCGGTTCCCCGACTATTTGCTGAGGCTCATGTATGGCTGTGTCTGGTGCCTCTGCTATGCTAGCCTCACGGTGTGCAAGTGCATCCTCGCCAAGTCTGGCCGTCTCACTTTGCTGAGTGTGGACGACTGGCCCTTCCTCATCCCCTGGTCCCTCCGAGGGACTCTTCTCCCGCTGTTCTGGCTGCTCGGCCACTTCCACAGTGAGGCCTACCGATCCCAACCAGCTATCAATCTGGGCTACCCCAGGTGCTCCTGGGGCTGGAGTAGTCTCCTCAGTGGCCGCCATCGTTCCCCCAGTTCCTGCTACTGAGGTTGCCACTCCTGACGCTGCCGATCCTGGCGGTGGTGTAAGGGAACAGGCCGCTGGCAATATCTCGACCGAGGCAGTGGACCCTGCCGATACAGTGACTGCCCCCTGTGATGTCGTGGTGGCAAGTGGTGCCCACCCTGGCGATGCACCTGGTAGTGAAGCAGCGACCCTCAACATTCGCCCGGCTCCGACTGGCGAAACAGGAAGAGTGAATGTCACCGAGTGTGTATTCTTCCTGGCTGGCGGTGCGGGGAGGGTAAACCCTGCCGGTTGCAACAATGGTATGTCAATCTCGCCTGCTTCCTGACCCCCGATGGCGACAGACACCTCCTCATCGGCCGGTGGACTAGACTCCGAGGGCGAGGAAGATAAATCAATGGGCTCATCCCTGTCTGATGCATCACTCTGCTCCGAGGTCTCCTCTGCTGATGTTTCCTCTTCCACCGACGCCTCCTTTCGTTTTCTCTTCTTTCCTGAAGCCATGCCCTCGCCAGCTTGCTTCGCTTCCAGTTCAGACCAGTAAAATACTGTCGGCAACCCAGGATCTAGGTGAGTAAGTGGCTGCAAGCGACCCTAATTGCCCTCGGGCACCTGTGTGTGAACGGCATCGAGAAAGAGGGCTATAGCATGCTGGGTCATGTAGAAGGCCTTATGCCTCTGCGCTAAGAAATCCCTCATCCGCTCTGTAAGTAACCTCGCCCAGTTGTACACTCGGCCAACGCGGAGTCCGACCATGTAGTCCACCATCCATATAGCAATGTCCGACGCTCGGCTGGCACCTGTGAGTCGGCATTTCATTAGGTCGAGCAAGCACTTCCATTCCGTTGTTGCCAAGTAGTTTTTTCGGAGACCTCTCTTGCCAGCACTCCATATGGTATTCTGTTCCTTCGCTGTCAAATCACTTCGACACACTTGTTTGACCAACAATTCCTTGTGCTCCTGTGTCATCCTTTTGGGTTTGTTAACCCCTATTCCCGAAGCTGGGACGCCAAACACTCGCTCGAAGTCCTGCGGCCAAAATGAAATGGTCACTCGGCAGCCTCTGTAATCAATCACCGATTTGTGCGTATGCCTGCAATAGTTGTCCACCATCGCCTTCAGCCAAGGCTCAAACTCCCGAGAATTGAAGAAGGGCACTAGCACAGCTTTGTCTACCCGAGTGTGCCGAAGCGCAACCTTCAGGGAGTGGTCATCAAGAGTGCTTCGCCACCACTGTTTGCACTCGTTGCCAGTCAGGTTCTCCCATGTCATCGTCTCGTTATCAGCGTCCATCTTCTTTCTTTTTCCAGCCGAGGTTACCTTTGGCTTGTATTGCACAGCCTTCTTGCCCTTGTCCATCTTTCTGTCAGTTCGGCGATTCCAGCTGATTTTATAAATCTCGAGACAGTTGTGGAAACTGCCGAAATTATCAAAACTGCCGAACTGATCAAAACTGCCGAACTTATCAAACCTGTTGAACTTGTCAAAACTGCCGAACTGATCAAAACTGCCGAAATCTGGTAAAGGCTGGAAATGCCGTACGCCTTGCAGGATCTTTGAAATCCGTACGACCTGGCAGTTTGGTGAAAACCGTACGCTTTGAAGAATTTGTGAAATCCGTACGGTCTGGCAGGTGTGTGAAGTCTGTACGGCCTGGAAATTCTTGAAAAGCCGTACGACTTGGCAACTTTGTACAACCTGGCAGTTCTGTAAAACCTAGACGGCCTGGAAATTCTTGAAAATCCGTATGGCCTGAAGACTTGGTGTATTTCCTGTGACTTGAATACTCTGTGAATTTTGTACGACCTGAGAATTCTGCAAATTCCGTACGACTTTGAGTTGCTGGGAATTCCGTACGACTTTGCAAATTCTGTACGCCTGAGAGGATGTCAAACCTTGCCGTACAACTTGCCAAGAATCCACAAAATGCCGTACGACCTGGAAGAACTTAACAAGATGCCGTACGATGTCGAACCTGGCACAAGTTTCAGTTTGTAATGGCCGTACGATCTCCAGTGACCTGTTGATGTGTTTTTCGTGACCGCACCAACACAAAATAAAGTCGCCAACGGCTACCCTATTCTCTCTTGATCAAAGTATCCAGCATGCTAAGATTGCAAGAAAGTTCATGCGTTCAACTCCAAGGTTCTTTCAGTGCGAATAGGCTCAGTTGGCTCGATGTGATTTGCTGGTATTTCAAGGGGACTTACGGAATTGTTCGGCAGCGGAGAGAGGAATTCAAATGCTCGAAAGATTTGTCTATGAAGTTTAGTTTTTCCTATACTAACCAGAAAGTACTGAATTGAAATGGCATAAGGTTTGGAGAGTCTAAATCTATTCTAAATGTGGGATATGGAGCTCAACTTCAGCAAACTCTCAACCGGACTTCGCTTTGCCTCGCATCGGACAGCTTCCACGGAGTCGGTGCAATCTTCAGGGGAGATGACTAAAGATGTTCAAACCAGCACTTGACATGAAGATACCATCACAACAACGCATACCATCATTCAAACTGTGATTGAAGTTAGGCCCATAACGTTTCCAGTTGACCACACAAGGCAAACACACCATCAGTGAGCCCGCTAGTGGTATGGATACGCGAAGCTTGCTTAGATCAAACACCACATTCCACAGCTAACATCTACTTGCATAAAAATGAAATTACGCTACTCTACACTACTTGAAGTAGAAGGGATGAAGAAACCTCGCTAGCTATCCATAACAAAGACGAATTTCACCATCAATGAAAAGATCTTTTATTATGAAAGTTTTACACAACAATCTCTTGCAAAAGTTTTCAAGGGAAACTTTCCTTCTTCTTCAACTACACTATCAATCTATACTAAGCTACTTCTAAGTTGTCTCTCTACTCTAATCTATTGTCTAACTCTAAAACTAATGAGATACAAATGAGGGGGACTCCCCCTTTTATAGTTGGCCAAGTCCAACGGACGGCTCAGATTACAATCGGCTGGGTGGCCCAGATTGTGCCACCTCAGCCCTAAACAAGATTCACCCTAAAAATCGCCACCAAGAGGAGTGGGGTAATAAATGAGCCATCAATGTCCATCATCCTTCTAGAAGATTCCAATCCAGAGACGCGTTCACATTGCTCTTGATCTTCTTCTTGACGTTGTTCTTCAACTTTGCTCGAGCTTCCATTCTTTTTTCCATCTTGAATTTTGAAAACGTTTCTTCTCTGTCACTAAGTCTCAACACTTAGCCATTTTCTTGCAACTTCTCCTCCTTCGAGGTTGAAATGTCATCTTGGAGTATTTTCTTCATCACCGCTTGGTCTCGACGTTCCTCCTGCAAAACAAGCAAGGAGAAGAGCATTAGAACACTTCATAATATAAATTCAACTTACTTACCAGGATTTTCGCACTTTAACTTCCAAGGGTTCATCGTCTTCAATAGCCAACTTTTGCCTTAAATTCTTCATGCCTTAGCCAAATTTCCAACCCATCTTGCATTCTGCCTGGGCGTACTTCACTCTGACATTTCATCCAACTCAGGCTCGAGAAAAAAAATGCTTTCATCCAAAATTTGATCAAAAATTATCTAGGCGATCACCTTCAATTTATTAGCCACAACACTTTATCTTCACAAACATTTCTTTCCTTGCCTTAGAAAATTTTCGAATTTCCCTTAGGAAATTCATCAACCTGGTGCTCATTTAAAATCTTTACCTCGGAATCCTTGGTAAGCTGTGGAAGACCTTAAAATCCATTCCTCATCGATAATCTTCAATACCCAGAAGAAAATTTTCTTCAGAATGTGTCGGACCCATGGGTGTACAACGAACGGGTTCACTTAATTTTCCTGAATTTTGAACCTTGGAAAAACAAATTTGTTCCTCTTCTTCACATCTGTGAACATTTCTTGTTGCTCTGACTTGAAAATATTTTTGTTGACCCTATGCAGCTGGCATCATCGGACTCCTTCACCTCAGGCAATTCATTCATGCTTTAGGAAAATCTTATCACCTCAGAGTCTAGGCGTATTTTCTAGAGGAAGAAAATATTTTGTGCCTTAGAAAATTTTTAAATCATTTTGAAAATTTCGCCTTAGGAAATTTTAACTCAACTTCATTCATTTGCCAGTGGTGGAAAATTTTATTTCAACTTTACTTGGAAAAATTTCCTTGAAAACACATTGACTCACTTGTTGCATGGGCGCATTTTTCCATTAAGGAGGATGAACTTTACTTAGAATATTTTTTAGCATGCCATCACCTTGAGGGCGCATTTCACCTAGGCAGGAGGATGAACTACCAATGCCTTAGAAAATTTTTTTCAACAACAAGCTTGAGGTGGGCGCATTTGCTATGTGGTGGAGGATGAAACTCGTTGACCTCCTTGACTTTCTCCTTGCATGGGCGCATTTGGGGGGTGGTGGAGGACGAGTTTTTAACTTAGCCATTTTTCTTAGACATCTCTCAAGGTGGGCGCATTTTGGCATATGAGCAGGATGAAACTTTTACTTAGAAATTTTCCTTGGACATCTTTGCTTCTTCATCAAGCAGGGCGCATTTGGCCATGGGTGAAGGATGAACTCTTTGACTTAGAAAATTTTTAGCATCTCAAGGCCATGATGGGCGCATTTTCAAGTAGCTTCAGGATGAAGTCCAATACTTAGCCATTTTTTCTTCGTCTTCGCCAGTTTATCCATGCCTGCTATTTATAGTAAGCCTTTTAATTCTTGCACTTCTGAAGCTCAGATTGCCCTGAAATTTTGAACACTGGGTCTTCACGACTTCATCAACCTATTGACACTGCTATTTCGGGTTGACCTGCTATTTATAGCATATTTCTGGAGGTGATTTACTATAAATAGCAACTGCTCATTTATGATATCTCCACAACTGCGATTGACTTGAAATTCGAATGAGGCGCTCCTCACCACGTGACCTGCCTGCTGACATTAGCGCATGCAACAAATTTGCTATTTTTAGCCTGTTTCCAAAATGACTTACTATAAATAGTAAGTGCTCCATTTGCCTTCAAATTTTATGAGCAGATAGCTTGAAGGATGTTGATCGCGGTGGTTTACACCGGTATTCCAAAATTCTGACTTTTTACCCCTCTTTTCAGGCTTCGAAGCTGGAAACCCTAATTTTTTCTGCATGCATATCAAATGATCTCCGTTTGTTCTCGTTTCTGTTGCATTGCGATCAGCTCGTGATTCTGAAGTGTTGGGAAGCGGCTGCCGAGATGCACCTGCTAAAAATAGCAAGTTCCTTAATAAGTGATTATCTCCGTTTGCATGTCACATCACTGCGAAGCTCTCGAAAAACCCATAAGGAATATGCAGACATGCAAAGAAAACCCTGACATGCAAACCCTAAAAATAGCCTCTGAAGGTTGAACTCTGAAAGTCGTTATCTCACTTTGCATGTTATATCGTTGCGAAGGTCTCTGAAAACGCAGAAGGAATCCTCAGACATGCACTGAAAAACTTTGCATCTAACCCCTGAAATCTGCTCTGGAAGCTGAACTGTTAAAAATAGTAAGTTGTTTGTTTCAGCTCAAATTTTGCACGCGATCAGCTTGATGCGTTCGGGATGCAGTGTGATGATTAAAACTCCGAAAGTGTCGAGAAAACGCCCTGAATTGCACACTTACTAAAAATAGTAAGTTGCCAGAATCCGATGAAACTTAGCTGAGAGCTTGCTGGAAGCACACTGACAACAACGTTAGTCTCAGATTTCAATTTATTCACCTCGTTGAATTCAAATTGCCGTGAAGGAATCAAACCCTAATTTTAAAGACTTGGCCAAAAACCCAATTTACGTTCAAAGACGGGCACATCCCCAGATAAACAAAACGAGAGAGAGACAACAGCAAAAACAAACCAAAATCAAGCCAAAAGTTCAAGACAAAGCAAAAATTAGGGGGGGGGTCCCCATTTGGAATGGGGCGATGTGTGAAAAACGTCACAACATGACCCATAGAATGAAGACTGAGGAGCTTGTAAATGCCGTACGATGCAGGACTTGGCAAAATTTCCAATTTGCAATGGCCGTACGACCTTCAGTGACCAACATAATGAATACTGGAGAGTTTGTAAATACCGTACGATTTGAAAATCCCTTGAATGCCGTACAACCTCAAGACTTAGAAGCTGATGAGGGTGTCGTATGATCTTCCTTGTGCCTGACGCGCCTCTGTTGTTGATAAATCCGTACGGATTTTTGCTCTCTTTTCTCCTTTTGTGAGTTCGCTGTATTTCGCCTTGTCTCCAGACTATCTCATCTTTAAATGGCCGTACGATTGGAGGTTCTGTATTTATTTCATTTCTAACTTTATTTAATTTATTCACTTTCTCCCTTGGCTGTACGATTTGTTTAATACCCGAGACTTTTATTTGAATTCGCTTCACTTTATTTAATTTGAGCACTTTAATACTTCTCTTAATGTCCAAGTCGTTTAATTTATTATTTAATTCTTTCTCCTTCCTTTTGCTTTCTTTTCTGACTCTTTTCACGTTTCTTTTCTTTTTTCTTCTTTTCTCTTTTCTTCCCATTCGCTTTGTTCTTCCTTATTTATTCTTTTATTTTCCTTTATTTTCTGATGTCTCGTAGCTTTTTTCCTTTCTATTTTTATTTTTTCCAACTCCCGTTCATTTTCTCTTTCCTCTCTTCTCTCTTCTTTTCTTCTTATTTTCAACTTCTATTCATTTTCTCTCTCCTCCCTTCTCTCTTCTTTTCTTTTTATTTTTTTCAACTTCTGTTCATTTTCTCTCCTCCCTTCTCTCTTCTTTTCTTTTTATCCCTCTAGCTTTGCTGTGTGTCCGAACTTTTAATTCTGAGGTGTAATACCATTTACATGTGTGTGGTGGCTTTTTATAACATTCTTCCTCATAGCACGTTCCTATATATTCGATATCAAACCATTTATCAAGTAAAGGGGCAGGACCAATACCTTGAAAACTTTCGTCGATGTACCTTGCGTCGTACTGTTGATACCACGTAACATTGTCGCCTTGCACTGTTGGTGGTCCGGCTAGGTTAGGAATTATTTTCCAGAGTCCATCTTGAGTTGCTATCTTTCTAACCCTTGGTATTTTTCTTCTTTCTCGACGCGTTTGTTTCAGAAGATCTTCTGTATACCCGTCCACCGTTGACACAAATGTATCTTCTGTCTTCAACACTGTCTTTAAGCAAGGGGCTTTCTTCTCGAAGTAAGCATCCCATTGCTCATCAGTCCATTCCTCCTCGTCATCCTTTTGCGGTTCATCTTGTTCTTGGCCTGCTTGTTTCTCCTTTTCCGCTTGGGCTTCCGCGTCCAAGTCCTTGGCTATATATCCCCGTTTTACTCCTTCATAAGGGGCCACATGGTGCCAGTGTCCCCCCAATCGACGCCAAAGGGCAGGGGTTCCGAACACTGCATTGGTGAGGTGCTTGTGTATCCGTGGTACTGCAATTCCTTCCACTCGCTTCTCTGCCAACCTTTCTTCAATTATTTGATCTCGGCCTGATTCTGCCCAGTCATCGTCTGCTACATATCCGGGACCTCCTAATCCCCAGTCTTGTTCTCTCGGGCCTTCACTCTGCACAGGCCAATCTTCCTTTGTGGCATAGCCCAACATGTTGATGGCGATAGTATTCTTCTCCTTTCTCTCTTGATATGGTTTTAACTTTGATCCGTTGATTGCCTTCAATATCAGGGACCCATCTAGATTTTCTAACTTTATAGAACCATTGTCACCTACCTCCCGTACTCGGAACGGTCCCAACCAACGAACTTTAAACTTCCCCGGCTTGATCTCGTTACGGTCGTTATATTTCAGAACTAACTATCCCAGTCGGAAATTCATTCGCCAGAGGTGCTTGTCGTGCCAATATTTCCGTCGCCGTTGCATGTTCTCCGTCGCCCATTGTGCCATCACCCTTCGCTCGTCCAGCTTATTCAGTTGGTAGAGTCTTTCTTTTAAACTCTCAGTATCGCCCAATCGATTCTCCACGGCTATCCTCAGGCTTGGTACCATATACTCCATCGGCATCACCGCCTCCTGACTATACATTAATTGGAAAGGCGTGTGGCCGGTTGTTACCTTGTACGTTGTGCGATATGCCCATAGGACGGCTGGTAACCTTTCCTCCTAGTCAGCTTCTTCCACGCCACATGATTTGTGAATCACTGATACGAGCACCTTATTTGTAGACTCCGCCTGACCATTAGCTCGCGGGTAGTACGGACTCGACAGGTTGTGAAAAATTCGGAACTCTGTCGTCATCAACTTGATAACATGATTAACGAAATGCCCTCCACGATCACTTGTGATCCGAATGGGGATGCCGTACCGTGTCACTAGCTGCTCGTAGATGAATCTTGCTGTACTTTGTGCTGTATTGTCTGGCAACGCTCGAGCTTCAGCCCACTTCGTTAGGTATTCAGTAGCAACCACAATATATCGGCATCGATGCAGGTGACTCACCTTTAGTGGTCCAATGAAATCCAACCCCCATCGTTCGAACAATTCCTGCGGCTGTGAGGGATGCAGTGGCATGAAGTCTCGTTTTAATGGTTTCCCGACCCTCTGGCAAGTGTCGCAGCTTAACACCCATTCCTTGGCATCAGTGTGCATCGTCGGCCACCATAGGCCTGCCAAGAGAATTTTCCTTGCTGTAGCATCTGGTCCCATATGGCCGCCAGCCAGTCCTTCGTGTACCTCCTTTAGTACGCCAGGTATTTCTTCTTCGACGACACATCTCTGGAGGATCTGGTCGGGTCCCATCTTGTAGAGTAACCCATTGATCAACTGGAATGTCTTACTTTTCAGTACGAGCTTCCTTCTTTTGGCCGGTGGCATTTCCTTCGGGAACGTGGATGTGGACAGATATTCTCCAATCTTCTCGTACCATGATGGCAATATTGCAATCTGGAATAAGTGTGCATCCGGAAAGTCTTCATTCACCCCTCCCTCAGCAGGTTCACCCGACCTGATTCTGGATAATTGATCGGCAATAACATGGCTCTTTCTCGGTCGTACGATGATGGTGAACGTAAATTCTTGCAACAAAAGTAACCATCTACTCACCCGTCCTTGGATAATTGGCTTGTTTACCAAGTACATCAAAGCTTGGTGATCCACATAGAAAGTGAACGGCGTGGCTAGGAGGTAATGCCTGAACTTCTATACGGAGTAAACCATTCCTAGTGCCTCACGCTCGGTCGTATTGTAATTCCTCTCTGCTTTGGAAAGTAGCCGACTGGCGAAGAATACTGGGTGATCCAACCCGTGTGCTCCCACTTGTGCTAGGGTTGCTCCGATGGAAAAATTAGAGGCGTCTACATGTACGTGGAACTCCTTATCCCAGTCCGGATACATCAATATGGGTGAGCTGATTAATCGATCCTTCAGTTCCCGGAATGCCTTCTCTTGTTCTTCGGCCCATGTAAATGGTTGGCCTTTCCTCGTCAGTAGGTCGAGAGGATACGACACTTGGGCAAAGTTTTTAATGAATCTCCGATAGTATCCCACATGCCCGAGGAAGGACTTCACACCAGTGACATTCTCCGGAGCCTCCATCTGTACAATGACTCACACCTTGTCGGGATCAGTTTTCAACCCAGCTTTGCACACAATGTGTTCGAGCAACTTCCCTTGCGGCACCATAAATCTGCATTTCTTCGGATTCAAGGCAAGGCGGGCTGCTCTACACCGTTCCATGCACTCGCCTAAGGCTTTCAAATGTTTTTCCTTATCACTATAAATTGACCAGTCATCGAGGAAGGCTTTGAAATTACCTACCGACATTTTATCAAAGATGTGGAGTATTATCCTTTGGAATGTAGCTGGTGCGTTGCATAATCCAAACGGCATTCGATTGTATGCGTACACCCCGTCCTCGACGACGAATGTAGTCTTTAATTTGTCCTCCTCGGCGATACTGATCTGATTGTAACCCGAGAAGCCATCTAGAAAGGAGTACATTTCATGCCCGGCAACTTTTTCCAGAATCGAGTCGGTGAAGGGAATGGGAAATGGATCCTTGATAGTCACTGCATTCAGAGTACGAAAGTCAACACAGATTCTAATTTGCTCCTTCTCTTTCTTTAATGATATGACAATCGGCGATACCCACTCGCTGACCTCCACCTTGAAAATGATGCCAGCCTCCAGCATCTTCTCAATCTCCTCCTGTACTTTAGCGGCATAGTTTTTGTTCATTCTGTACGGTTGCTTTCGTACGGGCTGGGCTCCCGGTACGAGAGGAATCCTGTGTACGCATAACTCCGGTGGTATGCCTTTTAAATCTTTGTATGTCCAAGCGAAAGCATCTTTATATTCCATGAAGATTCTGAATGCTGCCGCTTTCAGGACAGGGTCCCAATCATCGCCCACAAAAATCTCCTTAGGTTTGGCGGATTCTCCAAGGTTTACTTGTTTCAGCGTTGGTTACTCGTACTTAATGATTTTGTCCTGTTCAAACTTGTGTGCTGGTGTCACATCCAATTCTGCCGTACCTTCTTTATATTCTCCATACTTAGGTGGAAATGTTTCACTGGTCGAGCCCTTGTCTTCTTCTGCTTCCCCCTCCTTGACCTGCAGCATGTTGCAATCCGGGTGGAAGACTTCATAATCCTCCATCTGCCAGTGAAACAGTCCGTTCAGTGAACTGGTCTCATCTTCCGAGCAACTTCCAATCTCCAGCACCCCTTCTTCATCTGGTTCCATTAGCCTCCTTTCATCGTCCTCTGATTCTTCCCCGGATTCAGATGCCGAAGATGCTAGATCTTCACTGACCACCTGGTTCTTCAGATCAATGGTGTATTTCCTCCCCCGATTTTCTATTGAGAGTGTATTCCGCTTCCAGTTGTGGGTTGCCTTGGCAGCTATCAACCATCCCCGTCCCAAGAGTGCATCGTACGCCTTTTTCTCCAGTGGGATGACTACAAAGTTTAGCAAAAATAGTTGTGTGCCGATCAAGACCTTCTGCTCCATAAGTGTACCCAACGGTCTGATGCCATGTTGATCTGCTCCCACGAGGTGGAATGTCGGGGGCCAAAGAGTCGGCTTACCCAAACACTTCCAGGTCTCCTCTGGCAGTACGTTTACTCCCGAACCTCCGTCGACGATGGTATTAGATAATTTCATTCCGAGGATTTCCATCTCGACGACGGCTGGTTTCCTCCCGATGCTTACTGCGAGTAGCATTGGATCTGCAGTCTCGGCTACTTCTGGCGTACTTTCTCGCGAACCCTTCGGAAGATTCTCTCCAATAACATTCGTAAGTGCTATTTTGAGATAAGGCATCGTTTGTAAGAGATCAGTTACCTTATTGGGTACGGTCATGTGAAGCACCTGCCGTACGATATTCTTCTCCGACTCCGACTGTAGCAACGTACTG
The DNA here is from genome assembly GCA_007258455.2 of Sequoia sempervirens. NCBI lineage: Eukaryota > Viridiplantae > Streptophyta > Pinopsida > Cupressales > Cupressaceae > Sequoia > Sequoia sempervirens. Next base: position 56,045 of record VDFB02065379.1, read on the forward strand.
GTAGCTTTAGAATTCCTGCATTCATTCGCCATTGCCTCTTCTATTTTGGTCTTGGCCTCCCGAAATTTTTCCTTCTCCGTACGAGGGTTTGGATAATTTGCCCTTTTTTTACTGCGCCCTTGTAATCGCCAGGACTTCTTCATCGGCTACCTCCAGCATATTGATACTTCCTTTCTGCTTCGGACAGTCGGTGTCTTCATGATCACCCGGTCCACACCACTTGCACAGTTTTCCCCCGTTGCCTTGGCCGCTCTGACAATCCCTGGCAAAGTGACCCCATTCATTACAGTTCCGGCATTGGATCATCGGCCGTCCTTTGCTATCGTACTGAATTTTTCTTCTCGGCGTATTTCTCCGATTGTTACGATAGCCTCCAGGGGATGCATTGTTTCTTTGTGGCTTTGGTGGCGTGGTTGGAGGGGTGGACTGTTCGCCTTGAGTGAAGAATACTTGTGAACTTTTGGTTTTTAAGTTGTATGGGCACTCCTTGACAGAGAGTCCCATAACCTGGCAGATGTCACAGAATAACTTTTTTGGGCAACTTGCCTTTGTGTGACCTTCCGTTTTACAGTTCGTACACCATAATTCATTTGCCTCCTTGGATCCTTCTTTGTCGGCCTTCAGTTCTTTCATTATCCGCATCATATCCTGCCGAAGGGCTTGTATGGTTGCCGATTCATCGTCACTTTCCTCGGCACTCTCGTCGTCATCCCTCTTCTTCCCCTTCGAGGAAGTCCTATTTTCACTTTCAATATCCATCGCCCTATTGTATGCTTCGGTGTACGAGGATGGCGGTACTACTTTCATTTTTCGCCGAAGTGAGGGAATCAGTCCTTCAATGAACCATCTTTTCTTTAAACCATCTGCCGGCTGTGCCTCCAACTTTCCTATCAAGTCTTTCAACCTCCTGTTGTAGGTCCGTACGTTCTCATGCTTTCCTTGTTTAGTATGATATATTTCTGTGACGATCTCACTATCGTCTCGTAGGAGTTTGAACTCCTCTTGAAAATTTTGCTTCAGGACCCTCCATGTGGCTCTCTGCACTTGATCCAATTTCGAGTACCAATCAATGGCATTGTCTCTGAGTGTTGCTGGAAATGCCTTCAGCCACTGGTCGGGGTCATCCTGCCCGTTGGCTATCCAGATAGTCTCGCATGTCTTGCAGTGCCGTACGGGATCCTCAGAGCCATTCCCCATGAATTTCGGCAACTTTTGCCTATCCGGATGAGCCATCTTTACCGGTTGACCTCCTTGTGTTTTGGACCCGATTAGACTAGTGGATTCCTCGCTACGTCCCTGTGCGTCACTTGCACTCTTGGCCACGTACGAGTCACTCCCACGTCCTCCGTCAGCATCCTCAACACCGTGGGTCTCCTCAGGATCTCTCCGATGCTCTCTCTGCCCTGGGGTCTTAAGCTCTGGTCTTCCCCTCCTTAACTTCGTGCATTCGTGCGTCCGAAGGACAAGCGCCAATATCCCCTTCTCAAACCTGATCTTTCCAGTGACCGTTGGCCTTTTTTCTGGGAACCCGAAGGCTAGTCGGAAGGTAAAATTAGGGTTTCCTAATTTTGAGGAGGTCATTGCTCAGAGATGGTGGATCCAATGGCGGAGTCTTTCTGGGTTTTCAGAGAGCTTCACAATGGTATGTTCAGCTCGGCATTCAGAGCACTTTCTGGAATTTACTATTTTTAGTAAATTCAAATTTTGGCAACTTTCCAGTTGAGTCAGCTCGGTTGACTTCCTGCTTCAGTTTGGCCAGATGTTTTGTTCAGTATTGGCTTCGGGGCACATTCAGAAGGATAAGTTAAGTCATTGAATTAAAAAGTCACGTTTTAAATATTATGTTTTAACGTTGACCCCTTGGCCTAGATTTAATGACTTAACGTTGTTTTAAAAAGTGGTCTTGAGGGTGGCGCCCTCATTAAAAGATTATTTTAATTATTCCCAAAGTCAAAGCAAGGATATAAAGGGGCGCATTTATCAAGATGATGATTTAATTAAAATATGATTATTGAGTTAAAGGGAAAAGGACGCCATATTGAAGAAGGAGCTAGGGTTTGAACATGGAGTTGGATTTTAGGGTTTCGTGAAGTCAAACGAAACTTATAAAAAGGAGTCTTGTGCATCATTTCTTCATCTTTGGACAAATATACTGTTATGCCGCCGGATTGGCTCTGGAACTGCTTCGAGGAATGAAGGCCTCCTAGCTTGGGCATCACTTCGTGTTTGCAAGACAACATCTAGTGGTGATTTAGTCTAGTTTTGTGAATTCATTGGATTCCGTGCATTGTAATCTGCATTGATCTAGTTAGCTTCAGTTTTTGCATGTTAGAAGTTTCTGGTTTTTTCATTTTAGCTACAGCAGATTCATTGTTTTATTCATAAATTAAAAAAAGACAAAACAAAACATTGTGGGTATTGGTTATTTCCTTCCACCTTGGCTAGGCGCCCTTGCATGCTAGTTTGTAGATTTTTTGAGAAGCATCTGAATTTTATAAAGAAGAATCGCCCCTGTGCTGGGCCGTACCATCTGCTTCTTCTTGGGAATTGTGCATTAAATAATGTTCACCTTTTAAGCTTGTTTTGTGTTGTTAGTTTGAGCGCCCTTTTGTTAGTAATGGTTTGCATTTAGTTTCATGTTATTTGAGTTGATATTAAGGGAGTTACGAGCTATTAAGTAAATCCATATGCAGCTGGTTATATATGAAAATACAGGACTGTCATAACAATTGCAGAATTCTGCGTCTTCATCCGTGGACGGGTATTGAGAGATCTCAAAGATTTTTGCGGTAGCTTCATTGGGAATTGCTTCAGCGGAAAAGAGGTTGGATCTAGTGGTTCTCTTCAATTTTTAGCTTTACTCATCAGCAAAGAAATTCTATGATATTGTTGCAAAACTGTTATAAGCTGATTCACATTGTTAGCAAGATTTTATCTATTAAATTGTAAGCTGGCAGTAGTACTGACAACATTATAGATTCTTGCTTTTCAGATTGTAATAGTCATCTTACTTTCAGCAGTTGATATTGTAGTTAATTTACCTCCGCCCTATGGTAGCTACTAGCCCAGTCTGGGTTAGAAAGCACATTTTGGGTGTTGAGTATTTCCCGCTTTCCGCATTGTCTTTTCAAGCATTGTATTGTAATTATCTCCGCCATATGGTCGCCTCATTTCCGTATTGGAGTGAGTAGCACATACTTGGTGTCGAGTGTGCTTTCAGTACACTAGATTCAGGGATCC
>VDFB02065379.1:59304-89537 GCA_007258455.2 Sequoia sempervirens
TTTCCCGCTTTCCGCATGGTCTTTTCAAGCATTGTATTGTAATTACTCCGTCATATGGTCGCCCCTCACTCTGCATTGGATTGGGTAGCACATACTTGACGTTGAGTTCCTTTTTGTATTTAGAGTAGAAGATCCTCTGACCAATGCTCGCCAACATCGGCGCCATACTGGTTAGAGTTATAGCATAAGTAGTTGATTTAGATCCTCTGACCAATGCTCGCCATCATCAGCGCCATTCTGGTTAGAGTTGCTTACTTGCACGTTTTTGTTTAACTTCTAACCTTAACGGGTGCACTGCTTGTCATTTGCAATTTGTTAAAATCGAAAAAATTTGGCTCGGAATATTTCAGTGGTATCAGAGCCAAGATCCTGCCATCCTGTGCCCATCAGAGTTCACTTGACAGAGAAAAATGACTACAGAGAAGTCTCTACTTGAGTTAATGCATGAATTCTGTACGCTAATGAAGGATCCTGACATAAAATGGGGAATCAGAAAGGTTTATGCTAAGTCTGAAAGTCGGGATAGTAAGGTGCACATGTCACATCAGAATGATCGTGAGCTTGATGAAGGTACTGTGGCGAGTGAAGAGTTAAGGGTAAAACCCCATAATACTTCCATTGACTTGCATGTAATAAGAAGTGATGAAGATCAGGTTGGTGAAAAGAACAGAACAACAGTCTCTAGTCCTAATAAAGATTTAACCTATGAGGGTCCTGAAGCTAAGGGCTTCACTGAAGATTTCAGTAGTACTGTTGTATGGGATAAGTTTGATGAAGGAGAGCAAGTAGAGGGAAATACTGATGGCCCCGTTGAATCAGCCTATGAGCATTGCCAAAGTGATGAAGTTGGCAATAATTCCAACATGACTGTACCACCTCGTGTTGAAGAATTGGTGGTGGATAGTTTGACTTTTGTTGCTGTCTCAACTTCCCAAGAAGTTCCACATGAAGAAATCAGCTGTCAGAACCCGGATGGTTCTCTATTCTGAAACCCTAACTGAAACTGAGGTTTTTTTGCAAGTTTTGTGTTTTTGTATTTTTTTGAGGTTTTTCAGATAAATAATGAAAACTGCGATTTTGCTAATAAATGCTTAGAAAATTCAAAATAAATTCTAGATCACAAAATAAGCTTAGATCTTGATCAAATAAGGTAGGCGCTTCAATATATTTCACTTCCAGAGGGTTTACCAAGGCCAAATACAATATATGAAGGAAATACGAGCTTATTAAATAAAAACCTGATTTTTCTTTAATGGCGCCAGAAGAAGACTGAGAATGAAGGTACGGCTGAAAGTAGATCAATCTCCAAGCTCTAGTACCAATGCAGGATCTCCAGTAATCAATGCGCCCAAGATCCAATCTCTTGAAACTGAAAATTAAAGGCGTTTCTCCAAAGGAAAGAAAAGTACGGCCTGACTGGTACAAATCTGTACGGCCTGCTGCAGCAATGATGACTTTAGTACGGCCCTTGGAAAGTGTGCATAAACTCTGATGAATGGTCTCTGATTAAGTCGCCTCTACTGCCAGATGAATATCTCTGCTAAACTCTGATGAATCTGTCGATGAATCCAATCTGTGATCTCTGTGTGAAATCACCCAGTGCAAGCTTAAACTAGTATTTCACAGTCTCAGTCTGCCTAATCTCTGAAGAGTTTTTGTTCTCCAGAAACGTCTGTCTGCCAGAAACCCTAGGGTTTGCAAACTCCAATGCTCAGAGCAAAAAGACAAAAGTCGAATAATAATATCAGAATGGTTCGATTTTGCCTTGAGTGAAAATATATACTCCATAAAAATTCGACCCAACTCCTTTTAAAATAATCATTTAAATTAAATGATTTAATTCGCACTTTTCACTAAGGAGAAATAATCAATAATTAATTGGCGCCCCTTTAAGTGAATAATAATTATTCACTTTATCAAATATTAACTCAATATTATAAAGTATAAGAAATACTTTATAATTTGCCAAATTAATTAAATATTTAAATATTTCAATAAAGTGACTTTATTATAAAGTCAAAATATTAAATATTTAATAAATCATTAAATACTCCTTATTTCTTCGTCTGATCAACAAACTGTTGAACTGGGTCGACTCTGAGCTGAATGGTTGAACCAGGTGCCCTGCCCAAAATAGCAGCTTCGGCCTGACCTAACTTTCTAAAATAGAAAGTTCCTGAAAATGCACTCGAAGATTCTGCTAAGGCCCAACCTGACACAACTGCAAAACTGGAGCTACCAAACACCAACGCCCCAGATGATCCTCTGCACACTCCTGTCAGCCTACGAGGATCGAAATAATAGGCTAACCTCGTCACCAGCTACGCCGACTAGGATGGGGACATCACATCACAACCTACTTCCTCATGATGATTCCATAAAAGATAATGAAGGTGAAGTTTTCGAAACAAGCAGCATCGAAGAATCTTCACTTCATTTGGGTGGTGACATTGTTAGACTTGGGTTTGACCAGCAAACCAAACCATTGGAAGAAAATGTTTTTGAAGATATCAGCTTAAGAGATTCAGGATCTGACTTATTCCTTGAGTCAATACTTCCAGTGAAGCATGAAAAACCTCTTCCTGTTGATCATCTCAGTCAACCCTTTGGCATTTGGGATCCAGGTGTGCTGGCACCGAGGTATAACGAAGAACCTTTGTGGGATGAATTTCCCTTTGATCCTGATGAAGACCAAAATATTGTCTGCCTTGCAAGCTATGAGGAGGTCGAAGGAGAAGTTGTTTTGGATGAAGAATCTTACTCTGAAGAGTTCCATGGTGATCCCTTCAAGTTGATTGCAGCCACCAAGGAGGATGTTGTTACTTCCGAAACTTTCAAACCAGCATTCAATGATTGTTCGTTTGAGTCAGGGGCTGCCATAGCCTTTGATCAAGACGGCAGTGAGATGGATGAAGAGCTTGAAGACCTTACGGCTGTTGAAGAAGAAAGGTTCAATGTGGTTTTAGATCACAAGGCTGATCTACCAAGGCAAGAAGATGCTTGCAAGCTTGAGGGTGAAGAGACTGTGGAGTATGTCCCTCTCCATGACACTGAACATTCTCCGTTAGTTGAGGATGAAAGACAAGAAGGTTGGAGCAGCTCTGAGGACAGCGATGTAACAAAACAAAGTTCTGATTGTGAAGAGCAGCCAACCAGCAATTCACCATCTTCGCATTCTGATAAGTGGGAGGGTCAATTCAAGGTATTCGTTGACAAGGAAGTGCAAGCTCTATCCCTATTTGACTACGCACATAGCGTGGTTGAAGAGCTTTACTGGAAGGCTCAGCTGGAAGAGAGACGTAGAAGAGTGACCGATGAAGTTACTCTTCCTAATTTGCAACTTATCAGAAAGTCCTTGGAGACCTTGAAGTCCGAGTACATACACTCTATTGGAGAACGGGATCATGTCATTGAAGTTGCAAAGAAGGCCAATTGTGCTTTTCACGAAAAGGAGAGTACGATTGATGAGCTCACTCTGGAGCTTAAATCAATAATGGACGAGTTGAAAGAAACTCAATTGGGTCTAACAGAGGTTGAAGACCGGTTTGCAGATTTCAAACTTTTCAAGGAGCAAGAGGATGCACAAAGAGCTAAAAAAATCCATCAAGTGATTGGAGATCTTGATTGTCTTCAACAGGAGTTTGATCTTGAAAGAATTTCAAGAAAGTCAGAAGTTGCATGTGCAGATTTGGGGCAGCGAGGCGAAAGGAATGGCTTCCAAGTCTTTGACAATCCCTTCTTTGAAGTGGGTGCTGAAGCAACTTATGACAATCCTCTCTTTGCTTTGAAAAATGAGTCAAGGAGTGAAGTGACCAAGCATGAGGTCAAGCATGAACTCCAATCTAAGGATGCTTTGATCTCACTCCGTGTGGATGTGCCACGTTTGCTGATTAGTAATGAATGCATAAGTGGGTTTGAGGATGAAGGTTCTACATGGGAGGTGACGAAGCAAGGAAATTTCAACATCTATGACATCAAGGTGTTGATGAGACAAGTCTTGGTAGCTGTTGGTAACTTCATTACAGCAGCAACGAGTGAAGATTTCAGACCTACTACTCAGGAGGAATGGAAAAAAAGTGAACTAGACTTTGGTGGGTGCACTCTTGAAAATCCATCCCTTGGGTGGAATGATGTTTGGAATCACATTGATCAGTTTTGGGAGCTGAATTTGAAGCCACTTTATGTTTCATACTCCCTTAAGGTGGAAGCTTTCATGGTTAAGCTTCAAGGATTTACTAGATGGGGCATCAGTTTCGTGAGAAGGCACGTGGTTCTCACTAGCACTTGGGAATGTGTAGAGATTTCCTTGCAGTGTGTTGAAAATCACTTTCAGTTGGGTATCCATGCTTGGGATTCTCAACTCGGGTTGTCAGAGTTTTTTACTTATGGAAAAGACTCTTGGAGGGATAAGGAACAAATTTCCAAACTTGTTGATGTTGTTCCCTTCATTTCCAGCTACTTGATGGTTCCGTTTGTTCATCAACAAATGGATTGGAGAGAAATTTTGAATATGGGTTGGAAAGATCAATGATCGGTAGTTCTTGGAAGTGACTTTCAGCTCAGACAAGGGCAGATTTTGAAACACGAGTTTGCTGGTTTGAGGCAGACCAGCCACCTTACATGTTGCGTTTCTCGCATTCAGGAGAGTTGGTTCATCACTCCTGATCAAAGGGGTGGTAGTTCTCTCGTGGAGATGAATCTAGTATGTTTTCCAACCACCTTGGAGGTGTCACCTTGCAGCTCGATGATCATCTCACATGCTCACGCTTGGGATTTGGAGTGGTGTTGTTTTCCTTTGGGTAGGACTCGAGAATCAGATTGCACTACGCTGATCCTAGTCTTGATCAGCAACAATTATTTGTTCCTTCACACTTTTCCTACCCTCCAAATTCATCTTATGATGGTTGATGATGTAAACTTTGACAGTTTACTCTCAGTATTGATTCATGACAGCAGTAGCTCACATGCTTTGGTTCACCATTCAGAGACTCATGGGGTTGGAACTATGATTGTTTTCTGTAGTCTTCATGGTTGTGCCAGTATAATTCAGATGAGGCATGGTAGCTTTATGCGGAGACATGAGTATGAGTTTGTTGAGCTCTTGCAAATGATTGCTTCCCTCCTTGCAAGAAGATTTGTAGAGGTCACACTTGCAGTCATGGTCCCGTTTGTTACCATGTGGAGGTATGCGGAGGAGTTCGATTTTGATTTGAGTAGTCTATCTCTCCTATTGCTTAGAATGGTGATTGACAGTAGTATGGTTGATACTGTTAATTCGGGGGATCGTGGACATGAGATGTTGCATGATTTTGATTTCCCTCCTTTAAGAACTTTCAGTTTGAGTATCATAGATGGTAACATTTTGGGGTTACAAGGGGAGTCAGTGCAGCATTGGCATGATGTTTTCATTGATGTGATCAGAGTGGTGCAGCATTGGCATGGTGGGTTTTTCCTGAGACGCATTTGGGAACCAGGGATCATACTTGTTGCGTATGGACTAGTTTTCAAATTTCTGGAGTTGTGGTATTGCTTGAGGACAAGCAATTTTGGGAAGGGCGGATTGTAATGTCCCCTTCTCAAACCTGATCTTTCCAGTGACCGTTGGCCTTTTTTCTGGGAACCCGAAGGCTAGTCGGAAGGTAAAATTAGGGTTTCCTAATTTTGAGGAGGTCATTGCTCAGAGATGGTGGATCCAATGGCGGAGTCTTTCTGGGTTTTCAGAGAGCTTCGCAATGGTATGTTCAGCTCGGCATTCAGAGCACTTTCTGGAATTTACTATTTTTAGTAAATTCAAATTTTGGCAGCTTTCCAGTTGAGTTCAGCTCGGTTGACTTCCTGCTTCAGTTTGGCCAGATGTTTTGTTCAGTATTGGCTTCGGGGCACATTCAAAAGGATAAGTTAAGTCATTGAATTAAAAAGTCACGTTTTAAATATTATGTTTTAACATTGACCCCTTGGCCTAGATTTAATGACTTAATGTTGTTTTAAAAAGTGGTCTTGAGGGTGGCGCCCTCATTAAAAGATTATTTTAATTATTCCCAAAGTCAAAGCAAGGATATAAAGGGGCGCATTTATCAAGATGATGATTTAATTAAAATATGATTATTGAGTTAAAGGGAAAAGGACGCCATATTGAAGAAGGAGCTAGGGTTTGAACATGGAGTTGGATTTTAGGGTTTCGTGAAGTCAAACGAAACTTATAAAAAGGAGTCTTGTGCATCATTTCTTCATCTTTGGACAAATATACTGTTATGCTGCCGGATTGGCTCTGGAACTGCTTCGAGGAATGAAGGCCTCCTAGCTTGGGCATCACTTCGTGTTTGCAAGACAACATCTAGTGGTGATTTAGTCTAGTTTTGTGAATTCATTGGATTCCATGCATTGTAATCTGCATTGATCTAGTTAGCTTCAGATTTTGCATGTTAGAAGTTTCTGGTTTTTTCATTTTAGCTACAGCAGATTCATTGTTTTATTCATAAATCAAAAAAGACAAAACAAAACATTGTGGGTATTGGTTATTTCCTTCCACCTTGGCTAGGCGCCCTTGCATGCTAGTTTGTAGATTTTTTGAGAAGCATCTGAATTTTATAAAGAAGAATCGCCCCTGTGCTGGGCCGTACCATCTGCTTCTTCTTGGGAATTGTGCATTAAATAATGTTCACCTTTTAAGCTTGTTTTGTGTTGTTAGTTTGAGCGCCCTTTTGTTAGTAATGGTTTGCATTTAGTTTCATGTTATTTGAGTTGATATTAAGGGAGTTACGAGCTATTAAGTAAATCCATATGCAGCTGGTTATATATGAAAATACAGGACTGTCATAACAGTTGCAGAATTCTGCGTCTTCATCCGTGGACGGGTATTGAGAGATCTCAAAGATTTTTGCGGTAGCTTCATTGGGAATTGCTTCAGCGGAAAAGAGGTTGGATCTAGTGGTTCTCTTCAATTTTTAGCTTTACTCATCAGCAAAGAAATTCTATGATATTGTTGCAAAACTATTATAAGCTGATTCACATTGTTAGCAAGATTTTATCTCTTAAATTGTAAGCTGGCAGTAGTACTGACAGCATTATAGATTCTTGCTTTTCAGATTGTAATAGTCATCTTACTTTCAGCAGTTGATATTGTAGTTAATTTACCTCCGCCCTATGGTAGCTACTATCCCAGTCTGGGTTAGAAAGCACATTCTGGGTGTTGAGTATTTTCCGCTTTCCGCATTGTCTTTTCAAGCATTGTATTGTAATTATCTCCGCCATATGGTCGCCTCATTTCCGTATTGGAGTGAGTAGCACATACTTGGTGTCGAGTGTGCTTTCAGTACATTAGATTCAGGGATCCTCTGACCATATGCTCGCCATCATCGGCGCCATTCTTGGTTAGAGTTCTTGCATAAGCATTTTGATTTAGATCCTCTGACCAATGCTCACACCTTGCCCACATCGGGATCCTGGTGTACATTCTGGTTAGAGTTGCTTCAGCACGTTTTGGTTTAGCTGCTAACCTTAACGGGTGCATTGGTTTGTAATCTGCAATTTGAAAAAGTAAAAAAATTTGGCTCGGAATATTTCAACAACTCTCGAAATCGTCTGATGCTACTATTCAAATCATCTTCATTTGCATAAAGGTTATATTTTCCTGCGTGTGGAGTGCTGAAGGGGTCTTCGTCCCTTCCTTCTATCAAACTGTGGTGCGCTCGTTCAATGGATGTGTCTATTCTTGTCAAATTTTCATATGTTCTTCTTATGCTCTGATTTATTTCAATTAAATCTTCATCCAATTCCTTACCGGCTTGCCTTAGTCGTCTTCGCCGATTTTCTTGCTCTTGCAGCCTGAGTGATCGCCGAACTTGCTCTTCCGAAGTCCCGTGCCCATCAGGTACTCGATGCTTGTCTTTGTTCGGCCGTACGGGCATTTATTAGTTGTTCAAGCGATCATTGTTGGTTGCCGGAAGTACGGCGCCGGCTAGTATCTCGTTCTTCCTCCTCACGTTTGGTTCTATCTTCACAACATTGTACGATTTGCTGCCGTCGGCGCTCGCAATCTTCTTCTTCTTGCAAGTCTTGCAGGATAATGAAATGGTGGGCCAGTAACCTGGGCATGCGGTTCAGGAGGTGGTTCACCTCGTCGTTCACTTCCAGTCGATCCTAGATGACTTCCTCAGGGATCTCCCGAATGTGGGATTCCCTACGCACGTGGTCACGTAGTGATATTTTCCACAAATTTACCAGATCTTCTGTCAATGAGTCTTCCCGTTCCTCATTAGCATTTACAGGTTCTTCCGCTGGTTGACCCATTACGCTGCCATGGCAAATGATGCCCTAGTCCGTTCAGGCAACGGCGCCAAATGTTTGCCTACGGAATGGGATTCAAATCTTATGTACTACTGGCAAACTAGTCATGTGCAGAACATAGGATAAAACAGTAAACTGAAAGATATCATATTTGAACACCAGAAACTTTATTCATCATCAAAAATATCATGTACAAAAGAGTATCAGCATTGCTTGACAATATAACCATCGGCACATAACTCATTCATAATTCCCCGACTATCCCAACAGACTACATATAACGTTTGGCGGTGGTTAGATAACCAACCGACACGACGTTTCAAACAACATCAACATTAACATTAATCCGAACATGATTTCCCAAAAGTACATGACATTATTATTCTTTACTAATCTATAACTTTATTAGCAATTGGCCGACTACGGCCGACAACAAAGTAAAGATATACGACTAACAATATTGAGCTATATTTATTTAATTTTACTAAGGTTGCCATTTTAATTAAAATATTTAATCAAGCACCTCAATATTATAGTTCGTTAGAAAGAGAACAAAAACATTTAAATGTTGGGATGCTTAAAAGTGAATTTCATTGCCGGAAATGTGTTAAAAGCGAATTTCATTGCTGAAAATGTGTTAAAAGTAAAATAAATTACTTTTTGGAGTTATTTTATTTAACACTATAGTTATAAAGCTAAAATATTTAACTTAGTGTTATTTAAATTATTAAAGGTGACTTTTGAGGAGACATAAGGAAATGTTAAAAGTAAATATTTGTGAAATATAAAGTAGGACGCCCAAGAGGGAGAAATAAGGAGAATTTAAATTAAAAAATAAAATAATTTATTTCTCCAAGAGGGGCATTGGGTTTGGAAGGAGATATAAAAGAAACTTAAGGAGCTCATTTGGAACTCATGCTTGACTTGATATTTGGTTTTCTTCTTGCTGTTGGTTCTCTTCTTCTTGGTTTGTGCGGACGAGACCCCTTACAAGTGACATTCTCCACATTGTTGGAAGACACAATCTGGAGGATTTGAGGTGGTTCTTGTGGTGTCCTACCCCAAATAGGATACTTAATTTTCTGCTCTTGACTGATATTTTCAGTTTGTCTAATGTTCCATTTGGTCAAACACAATGCATACTACAACGTATAATGATTGACATTCAATATATATGATGCAATACATGTCTGAAAAGTCAACATTATGATATTCCAACAATTAAATAAGTCTGATTTACATTATATGATTGCTCAGAAATAAATATCAGTCTTGCACAACTTCAGAAAGCATCAGTAAACTGCTCAGAAAGATGTTAATAACAGGTACCTAGCTGATAATAGTTTCTGATTACATTTAGTAGCTTTAACATATCAGAAATTAGCTACAAAAATGATTGAAACATAGTATCCATTACAGGACCAGATTGGTATCCGACCTTGCACTTCTCTGAGCACGATTAATGGTTCTAATTTGATAGCATGATACTTTCAGAAAATGCACAGCAGCAGCAATAAGAATTTAAACAACAGACTTAATGACAATTTTTTAGCACATTATGGACCGAAACACATGTGCAGCAGCTTCATACATGCTACAGCAGGTAATTATTTCTCTTGCCTAGCATTTAAACACATTGCAGACCTAGAAACTTGAGAATATATAAATAGAATATGATCAGACCTGGATATCACGCTGCCAGGAGCCACAAAAGAACTCAAACTGCTACAGGAAAGTCTCAGGAAGATTGCATACTACAGAGATCAGTCTCTTATTCGTCCAACACCCTTGTTCAGGCCCTAACAACCCTCATACCCAGCAGCTGCTAGTGTACAACACTCAGAAATGGTTTCCAGAACACAATCACCTTTCATGCCACGATACGCAGGACACTTGCAGCAATGACAGTCAAAAGCCTTGCCAAACTCAAAAAATGATTTTTACTGTTCACGTCACTGTAGCGACACAGTTCACGTCACTGTAGCAGATAGTGCTAGCAGTGATACAATGACCTCCAATGTTTGTTCTTCCAATATTTTGAAATCTGCTATCAAACCCTTGAAATCTCCTGAGATTTTCACTTCAAATATGCTCAAATGTGACCTCCGTGTGAAGCCACCAATTACCTGCAACCTTTGGGTGATCTTCTCACCTGAGGTAGCACAATCGAAGAGAGGCTACGTTCTCCAAGATTGAAATTACAACGAAACCCTAGGTTTCTTCTCCAAAGCCAAAGCTTCTTCAAAATAGACAAGTGTTGAATGATCAAAGAATGATTTTCATTTGCTTTTTGATGCGTTTTATACTCTCCACAATTAGGTCGATTTCTTCAAGAGGCCTTTTAATCATTTAGTATCATTAATAATTACTTTTTGATGTGACTCTATACTATAACTCACTTTGGGCGCCTAAGTCATTATTTTATTATTTGACTTATATATCACTTATGACCCCTTTTAAAAATAAAGTCAAATAAACCATATATTATGCACTTTTTTCGAATATTAAATTATTATTATTAAAGATACACTTAAATAATAATAATAAAATGCTATATCTCCAAAAATACTCATTATTTTTCGATTATGCCAGAACCAGGAGGTCAACCACAGAAACCACTACTCATCTGGGTGCCCTTTCCCAAGATAGAAAGGTTGGCCACTGGCACTTGTTGGTGTACGTTTTATCATTCACCGAACATTTAAAATAAAATTTCAAGGACACTCTACCCTCTCTTGAACAAAATCACTACGTGTGCCATGATTGCAAGAAAGACCACATGGCAACTCCAAGGTTTATATGTGCGAACGGGCTACTTTATGTTAGATAGCTTCCTTGGTTATGTATGCTGAAATACAAGAGGGACTTACGCTAATAAATCATTCACAAGCCAGGACTTAGGCGAATTTGACAGTAAATGCTCTCTTTTTTTTTTTGTTTTTTGGATTTTCAATTTTGGAATTTCAAAAAAAAAAAAAGGATAAGGGTTTAGAAGTTTTATGCTACTTCTAAGAACTCAAGAGACGGTAAAGACTAGGTGAAACCAATAACAACACTTTGCTTCGCCACATGAATGACATCTACACAAAGTGAGTGCAATCTTCTAGGGTTGTGCTCAAGATTTTCATACAATGAATAATACCATCAATAGAATAATATTTTTTTCAAAGTAGAAGTTAAAGCATCCACAATATAGGCTTAGGCTAACTTTACGCATTGAACAAAAAACATTCATTCAAAGAAAGTATGAGCAAGAGTTTCACCAATCCATACTATCAAATCTTTCATTCATCTAATAGGCATGCAAATCAAATTCTATTATATTGAACAAATAAGAGAATAGGAGTTTATATAGAGTTTTGAAAAACAAATGAAAGGCCGAGATCAATCTAAGATCAACGGCTGAGATTAAGACATAACAACCCTAATTAGGGTTTCCCAAAATAACATCCATAGCAAGTGCATGGAGGACAAATGGCACGAGGAGCTATCTTCTAGGAGGTGCATCCCTATCCTATTGAGTGGTAGTATATTCAATGAATCTAGACACCATCGGGTTGACCTCCTACATCGTGACATGTGGTAGCATATTCACCTTGAATTCCAATCCGTCCAAGTCATCTGCACACATGGAAAAAACAGTCTCCCATTCCAATTCCTATCTTTGGAAGGCATCCCGGATGGACAAGAAATTCGATGCCTTAGTTAAATTTTTGCTTCAAGACTAGTCCAATGATGGCGAAGAAAATCCCCTGAGTTCTAAGCTTTAGACTTTCCAGTTGCATATCATTTTTGCAGATGGTATCCTTCTCAAGTACATCCGCAACTACAAGGAAAATCTTATTCTGAATCTCTCTTATCTGTTCCTCAGCTTCGATACCATCGGCCTTTACTTTTTCTAAGACTTCACTTCGTGCAACCAATGCCCAGTACCAAGTGTTGAAATCATATGCAGCCCCTGCTACGATTACTTTTCCATCAATCAATTCCTACTTTGGAATTCCTTTCAACACTCTAAGGCATGCGATAATTCTGTCCTAAACATCCTGAAGGGTATCCCATGCTTTCGTCATGACTGCAATTCTGGAAAGCAAAGAAGAAGTTTGTCCATAGGCCAATGTTAATCTTTCCACAAATGTGGTTGCTTCTTCACTTTTGCTCGCCATCCACTCCTTGGTTTCTCTGATTGTTACCGTTTCTTCTTCAAAATCTTTGATTGCTTCTTGCAAAGAATTCAAAAGTGAAGGAGCCACTGAATCGCCTCAATTAAGAGGTTTGGTCAAGTGCTGAATATATTCCTTCAGGTGCTCAACTTCCTTTTTGTATTCTCTTTTCTTTCCTACCTCCTTTTCCAATCTTGCCTTCATGGAAGCAACTGAATTGTCTAAGTCCTCAATCTCCTAACCCTTTGTAGTTGGTCCCAAGTCGATAGTAGTGATTGCATACTCCCGAGGAGTAATATCTGCTTTTTCCTTGTCCAGTGTTGGTACAATAATTTACACTGAACGACAACTGGTTTCATCTCTCTGGATTGTGGAAAACTTCTTGGCTAACTTCTTTACAGTAACCTTCTCTAATCTGGCCAAGAAATCAGCCGTATCAACTTCTTCTTGAATTTCCACTGGTGCTTTCATTTTCAATCTTCTTTCAACCAATCAAGAATCGTAGGCTGCTCAATGCCTTCCTCTTCTTGATTACTTTCTTCACATGGAATATCCTGAACTCCTCTAAGAGTGGAAATCATTCCCTCTTGAAATTCCTCACCCAAAATATTCATCTCATTGTTTGGTTCAAGTATTTCCTTGTCTGTAGGAGATGGGGGTTCATCATTGTCTTACTGGATTGATTCAATATTCTCCTCATGGATTGGAGAAGGAATCCTTATTTCAGCCAATGACTTATCCTCAATAGTTAATACCTCGTTCACATTCCTGGACGTGGCAGAATGAGATGGCTTTGATCTTTGCTTCTTTTGAACAGGTTCCTCGTTTACAATTTTCTTCCCCTTTGACCTTGTGGAGTCATCAACTGCTTCCTTCCTTTTTCTGGAATTAGTGCTTTCAATTAGTTTGACACTTTGGGACACTCCTGCATTCGAAGAATATGATTCCATTTCCCCCATCAAGTTATAAGTGAGGGTCAAATTTCTTCATCTTAGCTCCTGGACTTGCTAATCAACCCACCAATGTGAATACTTAACAACTAGCCTCATCTAGGTGGCTAGATCTGCAAGCTTTGGTTCTTCCCATTTCACAGGAGGAAGAGGCCAATTCTCATCAGAGCACGGCTGAACATATTCTCCATCATCCTCTAATTGGTCAGGCACACGGAAAAGCTTGGTTGTTTTGATCAAGCTTACTGGCAATCTAGATGTTGGCGTTTAAATTCGTACCTCTGGAATGCGTATTTGAAATGGACAGCTATGCACAGTAAAACTGCTCTTCAAGTTAGGAGGGGAAGCTCCCTCTTGTTGATGGTGTTGAAAGAAAGTAAACTAAAAACTAAGTTGCCTATCTTTTTGATCAGCTAGAGCACAAGGTTTATAAAACACAATCACCTCAACTGACATTTTCTAATTAAGAACTTCAACTACGACTAACTTAAGCTAAAGACGTTTCTAACTTCTCAAGTAATACGCAGAGCAAGAGAAATTAGAAATGAACAAGGTTGATTCTCTGACAAAGGCTTAAGAGAACTCTTTCTCAACATACATCTACACACTTCAATGTAAGCTGAAATTAAGATCACAAAAGCATAACACAAATAACGGAAATCTGAGACGTTATACCAAGGCAAAGGAGGCTCATGATTTTATTTCTCAAACTTTTGGAACAAAAATTACTAAACACATGCTTGGAACAAGAGCTTGCAGCTAAAGAGGCTTGCAAAACTTGTTCTTACACAACAGGAACAACAATTACAATAACTACTTGTTGGCTAAAAGAGACTCAACAATTCGCTATCATAAAATAATTGAACAACACTGAATAACAAATAGAAGGCACTTAGGCTCAACGTTTTGTTATCACTTAGGCAAGTAGAGGAGTAGGGAACCCTAAAATCTCCTTTCTTTTACAATCTAGGGCTTGCTCAACAAGCAAGCTTTATTTCTAAATCTAGAAAGAAAATAACAACTAACACCTAAGAAAGTAGGAAATGTGGGAAACATCAACTATTACATTTATCTTCTTTCTCTTCTTCAAAGAATGGATAAGAATTGCTCCAAGAATAGAAAGAAAGTAGAAAGAAAGCTTCTAGATGAAAGCCATTTCAAATCTCAATCACATTCGCTAAAAAGCAGGAAACTGTGTCCTGGTTCGGTGCATCTATCCCATCAATAGCAAAGTTGCATTTTTCCAAGATATCTTCTCTATTTGCAATTGATCTCAGGAAATCTTCGACCTCATTGGCCACTTTTTCAAATCTTGCTGACATCATGGCAAGGTGATTCATTCTGCCACCAACTGTATTGCTGCTATCACAGCTGCGAACAACACTCTGAAATTGAGTTTGTACTTCATCTAGCCCGACATAAGAACCATCTTCAAGATTGTACTGAGAAGGAATCTCTATGACAAACTCATTGATGAAAAGAAGAGCTTCGATTACCCTTTGTCTGTAGGAAATAAACTCCTCGGATATCCTCTCGTAAGTTTTAACCTTGAAGACATGACGCTCTCTCCAAGCAAGGATTTTCCTCTTGTGTTCTTTTGAAGTCGTTGAACCATAGGCTGTATCTAAATCAACAATGATGATTTCATGCCTTGGTTTCACCTCAGCCACTGATTGTTCAAACCCTTGGATACCTTGACGTAGCTCATGAGCGCTTTCTCTCAACTGAAACATCCATGCCAAGATCTCCTTTCCTCTAATAATGAAACTCTCGATCCACTCTTGAGTTTCCTTCCCACAAATAACCAGCTGTCTCAACTGATGATGATCAATTGGTGTCTCTAAAACCTCGGGCAGCAACTGAGTCGCCTGTGATGAACCATGGACGAGGTTTGAAATATAAAGCCTGAGCTGTTGTATTTCAGCCTTGAGGGCTGCTTTGTCTTCTCCATCCTTGAGCACTCTTTCCTGAAGGCTTTTAGACACAACTTTGAACAAACTGACATCAACATGTCTGGTATTTTTACCAAGGTTAGCCTTAACTGTCACGAAGTCCTCCATATCCACTTCATCTCTGTTCTTATGTTCAGGAGGTAAGGCAGTCTCCACGACTATCTCATCATCAGGATTCCTATCAAAGTGAACTTGCTTCTTTGCTTTCTTCTTAGGAGGTTCCTGATAGATGTTATCAAGGTCATCAAAATTCACCTGATATGAAGGTCTTCTTCTTACCCTTCCCAAGGAGCTCTCAAGCCAAGACACGGTAGTATCTTTACTAACTTCATTAGGAGGTACAATTGCAATTTCTTCATCTTCAATATCTAGGTCAATATGGATTGGTGAAGACCCTGTCAGTGGTATAGAATCATGTGCCAAGGGCACTTCTTCTGTCTCCTTCTGAGGTATAGGCTCTTTTGGAGGAGCTTCTGCTTCAACCGTTGATGGCTCCTGTATGACTATACTTGAGAAGTCTAGCCTCCTTACATTTTTGGTTGACCTGCTGCCCTTCACACCATCTTGAGACTGACTTACGCCTTTCCCTTTTGATTGTGCTCTGGAAGAGGAGGGAAGTGATGACTGTACCCTTGGTGGCTCTGCTGCTGGTATGGAATTCTTCCTTTTGAGAACTAGGAAGACCTTGCTATGTTCGAGGACTTGCCTCGTCCTTTCTTCGATTGAGAGGGATTCCTTATTAGCCCAATTGACTTGAGGAAGGGGCTGATCTTCAATTCACTTTTGAGCATACATCGGGAGAAGCACATCCTCATCATTATCTGATAACCCTTCAATGTCTTCTGATAAGCAATCTTTCAACTGGTGAAGAGTGAGCCTACTGTAACTACGCCTCCGCACCTCGAACTCATCTATACAATTGGCCCAAAAATCTTCAAGGGCGGATATGTGAGCATAGTTTTTCTCAAGTCAGCCAGCGTAGATGCCATGAGGGTCATAAGATCGTCTCTCATTGTAAGGCTTGAGACCGAGTTTGTCTAACTCATCTCCCATGGTTTTAGCATCTGCTGTTGTACTGCATGTATAGATCCCCAGTCCTAATGGAAAATTGAGGGCGGGTTTCTTTCTATTCCTCAAGAATGTGTGGACATCATGTGCCTGCCTTAAGAATTCCATGAAGATAACTTCGTCTGATGGGTACCTTGGTAGCATGAGCAGAGCACTGGAATACCCATAGACTCTGAGATAGGTGAAAGTAGGAAATTGTATGAACCAATCTGCTCATTCCGCCATCGCTGCCCTGGCGACTGAAGAGATACGGACATGCAATTCATTGTCCAGGTCCTGCACTGTGTACATCAGAAAAGCCTCATTCACCCTCTTGTAGTGATGTAGTGACTTCGTGAATTCCAACTGAGGGTAAAAGTTGTAGATATGTTGTACGCTCAATGATCCCTCGGTGTTCAACCCTCTGAATTGACCTTGATAGGCCACTAGGTAGACTAGGTAAGAAACCATATGGAACTCATGAATCTGGAAATATTCCGTTATTTGCTGATGAAGGCTATCACTGATCAAGGTGGGTCAATCATAGAACTCGGTCTTCTTCATGATATGGGGTATAGTGTAGAACATCCAAGGCTGAAACTTGGTAGCATCTTCTTGTCCAGTGACCCTGTTGAGCAAGGTGATTATGATAGCAATCTCATCTTTGAACTCGCCTCGCCTGATGTTGTTAGGCAAAGTCTTATGCTTCTCCTTCGTCCACCTTTGAGCAATCTTCTTGCTATATTTGTCTTTGTGCATTTCCCACATTCTTTCACATTCACCCTTTGAGATAGTGACACTTTCAAGCCAAGGGGGAATGGAGAAACATTTCTTAATCATATCAGGTTTCAAACTGTAGATCAATCTGCCGTCAATTGATTGAATCTCCTTTGTAGCCAGATTGTAATGCTTGATGCAAACGATTACAAACTCGAGGCTCTGAACTGAAATAGGAATAGATGTTGCTGCAAGGAGTCTAGAGTGTCCCAAGTTTTTGATTGAAGTGTTGCCTGCACTCTCCAAAGCATGTAGATCAAACACCGGCTTGATGTGATGCAAGTTCGTTTCAACTGTTTTGATGAAATCATGGTAGAGAGCTAATTTGGTCTTGAAATCATTGGGAGTGTACTCCATTTCAAAAACCTTGAAGAATGACTGTAAACTCGCCTAGGTTCAGACAAGTTTTGAGCAACTTACTATTTTTAGAATGCTGATTTTTCTTCCTCGAATGGACAAATTCTTGAATTTTTTTTTGAGATATGGGTTTTGCTCAAAATTTCGTTGCAAGACAACCCAGATCGTCCATTTTTGAAAATTTTGATTTTAGACTGAAAAAGCAGCAAACCCTAATTTCTTCAATTTTTCACGAAAAAAGTTGGCACTTAGGTTTTGTTCATAATACAATTAGAAATGGACCCAGTTGATCAGATTTGAAAAACACTGATGGCTGATCGAAAAAGCAGCCAACCCTAGAATTTGAAATTTGCTTGAAAAAAGCTGTGATATGGGTTTTTTCTTCAGAAGATTGATTTGAGAGGACCTAGATGATTAAAAATTGAATGCACCGAGGATTTCACTGACATGCAAATAAAAAGAAGCTGCTGCAACTTGGTGAACTTCTTGAAAATTTCTTCAGAAGAATGAGATGATAAGACCCAGATGGCTGAAAATTTGAAAATCTTGGCCTTCTTCAAAAATTTGATCTTCTGGATGAAAAAGCATGAAAAAGCAAGGCCTTATGCTGCTGGTCTGAAAAATTTGATGAAGAATCAGCAAACTTGAGTTCTTGAATCTTGAAATATCACTTCAAACTTGCTGCTCCAACTTTCTCCTTAGAATGCTACTTGCAATAATGATGAAAATTGCATTGAAGAGGTGTATTAAATAGACTTAGGGTTTGAAATAGGTTTGCTTTCTTTTGCTTTAATCTTCAGAAACCCTAAAATTGGCCTATTCAATGAACTTGGACATTCTCTTCATCTTACAATTTTGAAATTTTTAAAAATTTCACTAAGGCATTGAAAGTTGGGCGCCCTTCTTGGCTAGAGGCGCCTACTTCATTCAGACTTAACCATTTTTTTGCGTTTTTCAACTTTTCTTCCATTTTGACCCCTGGTTTGATCCTGATTTCTGGCTTCCAGATTGATCTGATGAGCAAGCTGGATGATTCATCGCGTAGCCTAACTGATTCTGAGAAGATTGTTCTGGAGGCGTCTCTGGCAAAAAACTTCATTTTGACCTTCAAATTCATGGGAGCCTATTTCCTCCAGGGGCGCCCATTTTGTCCAGAGTTAGCCATTTTTATGATTTTCAAGTTCTTCCTTTTCTCCTGATCTTCTAATGAAATCTTGACTCTGGAAGCTACGCTGATCCGACTGATTGGCTGACAACTTCATTGGATAGCTTGACTAAAATCGACGAGGTGATCTTGGAGACTGCATTGGCGAATTCTATCATTTCAGAGCTCAAAACCTTGGGTGACCTTTCTCTCCAGGGTCGCCCAACTTGACCAGACTTAGCCATTTTTAACATTTCTTCATCAACTCTCTTCTACAGATGATCTCATCAGATCTGGTGACCCGGAGCTCAAATTGGCTGATGGTTGGGCTCATTACGAAGCTGAGGAGAAATCAAGAGGGGTTCTCTGGGAATACTGACTGCAGAAAAGTCCATTAGAGGCATCAAAAGCTTGGGCGCCCTTCTTGGCTGGGGGCGCCCAACTTCACCATACTTAGAATATTTTCTTGTATTTTCACCTTGCTTTTGAATTTTGAAATTTCACTCTTGTCAAACCCTCTGTTTAGCCCTCTGCATCTGATGACTGCCAACTCTGATTGACATGCTGATGATCTCATTGGAAAGCCTGTTCAAATCTGAAGAAATAATGCTGGAGGTTTTACTGGCAAATTTACCTGTTTGAGCCCTTAAAATCAAGGGCGCCTATCTCCTTCTGGGGCGCCCAACCCCTCCAGACTCAGAATATTTTTTGATTTTCATCTTTTAGAGTTGAAACCTTCATTCTGTACCTTCAACTTTAATCTGGATTTGTCGGAGATTGTCTAGTCAATTGCCCTGACGAAGATATTCGTTGCAAAGCAGACTGAATTCTGAAGAGATTGATTACTATGGCAAACTCTAACTGCTAGATTTGGCCTTTCAAAAAGCTAGGTGCCCCTGGGCACCTGGGGCGCCCAAAGTTCCCAGACTTAGTCAAATTTTGGTGATTTTCATGTTTTTCTTTCTGACATTTGTTTGGATCCTCCCTGTTTGATCATGAATTCTGGATGATCAGATGATTTGATGATTGTATTGCCAAATCCGTTGCGGAGTTGGAAGGAACTGAGCAACCTTTCTTAGAATCTCAAACCCTAATTTCATCATCTGGTGCCCTAAAAAGATGGGTGCCCTTCTTCACCTGGGGTGCCCAAGTCAAGCAAACTTAGTCAAAATTTCAATGTTTTCACCTTCTTCCTCGTTTCTTCGTGCTTGCTCACCAACTCTCCTCCTGTTGAATGCTTGAGTGTTGAATTTGACGCCTGGCAGCTGACTGACCTCCATTAATGACCTCGGAGCTCCTGATATGCTTCTGAAAAAGCAGAATAGACCCACTAGGGAAAAATTGATCTTTTGGAATTCTGACTGCACCAGCTTGATATGGAAGTATTTTGAGCCAATCAAAATTAGTTCGAACCCTAACAGACCAACTTTCTATTTTTAGAAAGTTTTGCCAGTATCCGTTTCAAAAGAAACCCAAAAAAACCCAGAAAAAGTTACTATTTTTAGGAAATTTCTAAAAATAGCAGTTTTCCTAAAAAGTAGGGATGAAAAATTGAGATCTGGGTTTTGTAGATTAGGTCGCTCTGAGCGGACCCAGATCATCAGATTTTGAAAATTTTACATTTTAACCCCTCATGCACACTCAAATTCTGACCTTTTTGACAAATTTAACAAGAGTTTTACTCATTTCTTCAAAATGTATAAGTGTAACAATTTTTAATTTTGGGGTACAACACTAGACCATAGTCTTTTCCTGATATCAAACTCATCTGCAACATTTGCCCAAAAATCCTCCAAGTCTACCTTATGTTTGTACTTCTTCCCATTCATTGTCCCAATATGGTTGTGAGGATCGAAATCAGCCCTGGACCAGTGAGATGTGAATGGATACCACTGCATTTCCAACCTGGCACTCTCGGCTGCCTGTGCTGTTGGGAAAGACTCCAGCATATTTTCGATGAAAAATGGAAAGGAAATGGCCGCTTTCTACTTTGTTCTCTGGAAGCCCTGATATGTTTCCAATTGTTTGAGGACTTTAAGCAAGACCATTCTGTTGGTAGGGTAAATCGGAAGTCAGTAAGGACATCCGGTAAATCCTTGAACTCTTATATACGTGAATCTTGGATACTGGATAAACCAGGATCTATACTTGCTTATCAAGCTCTTGGCCTCCTAATTGAGCTTCTGATGAGTTCCTCCCTACAATATCTTGGTGATATACATCAAGAAGGCATCATTTACCCTTCTAAAGTGGGTCTTCTCGCTAAGTTGGAGCGGTGGATAACAGTCATAGGACTTAAACTCATTTTGTCCATTACCTACCATGCCTTTGCAAATCAATCTTGTGTATCTGTAATTTCTAGCCAATAAGTAGACAATGTAGGAGCTCATGTAAAAGGACTTCGTCCTTTCTAAATTTTTTAGCTGTTCATCACGATTATTGTTGATTATCCGAGACCAATTGAACATTTTAACACCTGAGGTGATCTCATCAATAAAATAGTACATCTAGGTTTCAAATGGCACACTTTGAGGGCTGCCCATTACTCTGTTTAAGAGCAAAATGATGTCACCATACTCCTCTTTGAAGTCAGTACAAAACAACTTCTTTGGCACTTTCTTGAGGGAAGGCCTTGGCTTTTCTAACCACAACTTATTGACATTTGTTGCACAAAGCTCAAGTTGGTCCTCATAAAGTTTTTTTGGCATCTTTGGTTTTATAGGAAGTCTAGTTGTAATTTGGTATCCCAAATGCTTCCTGAATGGCTAACTCTCCAAGGTTAGCCAATACTCTCCCATCTGGCGCAATAATTTGTCTTTCTTGTGCATTGTAATGTATGACACACTCAAACATCAACTTAGCACACTCCATAGCCGGTGGAAATCTAGCCACTTGGACAATGCCATAAATCCAGCTGCTTGGACAATGCCATTTCTCAGTGAGCAATAGGTGTTGGCAGGAATCCATCTTGCCCATACATTCTCCTTTTGAAATCCTTGAAATTCACATGCCCAAGGTTGGTGTCTACATTTTTCCACTTGGAACTGATCTTTGACTCCAGCTGCAATCCTTTATTGGCGAATTTCATCTGAACTTTTCTTGAAGGTCCTCCTTTGGTGGTCATCAACCTGCAACAAACATGAAGAACATTGACGTTACTTTTAAGATCCTAATTCTGATTTTATTTCTTTTGACCTTTGCTCGAAAATTTCACTTTCAGTTTGTGAAAAATCAAACTGAAAATGGAAGAACTTGGCTAACTTAGCAAATTTCGCAAGAATTAGTGAATAAGATAGAAGAAGGATGAAAGAAATCAGTCAAACTTAGATTTTGAACCTCCGAAACTATATTTTTGACTATAAATCTGCCTTCAATTCTGAAAATTGTCTTTAGCTTAGAAAAAGCATGTTATTTTCTGGAAATTATGTCCTTCAACTCAAAAATTGTACTATTCTCTCTGTCCTCTACTTCGAAAATTTATCTTTCGCAACCTTGAGAGAGCCAAAACCTTTTCACAATCGAACTTTGGAGAGAATGAATTGAAAGTGACAAGTTAAACTTAATATAGAGTTGAAGAGTTCGATGATTTTAGCAACTTCATGTTTTTCTTTTTAGATTCGTCGAACCTGGACTATTTTATTTCCTCCAAAATGGCAACTTAATCTTCATTGGAAATTTTCAAGAGAAAGTTTCTAATTTTCACCATGGCGCCACCCTTAGCCAAAATATCCTTTCCTTGAACGAGTCGGCATAGAATCTTCTAGATTCTTCTTGAGTTTGAAAATTTTCCTAAGTGTTGGATATTTTGAAAATTTCTTCTAAGTCTTGGAAAAGTATAAAAATATTCAAGTGTTGAGTTTTATTTTTCCAATCTTTTCAAACTTGATCATCTTTCAATTATGGCGAACTTTCATTTTATCCATGGTGAACTTGATCGTCTTCATGCCAATTTTACCTAGGCGAACTTCATGGTTGCTGTGTGACTTTTCTTTCTAGCTGGGCAGACTTTAGCATGGTTTTGTCATTTTGCTTTGTGCTAGGGCAGAGTTGGAGTGCTCTTGGACAAGGGTGGACTTCATTAGGCGTTGGACATTGCAAGGGCGGAATTCATTTGAGCTTGGACATTGTAAGGGCGGAGTTTGTAGGTGTTGTGCCATTGCCTTTGTTCTAGGGTGGACTTCATCATGTGTTGTGCCACTTTCCCTTGATCTAGGGCAGACTTTGCCAACCCCATGCCATTCCCTACCTTGGGCGGACTTTAGGCTTTGCTTGCCATGTGTGGGCGAACTTCATGGTTGCCTTGCCGAGTGTGGGCGGACTTCATGGTTGACTGGACAATATACATGGACTTCACCTTTGTCCAGCCATCTTCACATTTCCTCTAGGCGGACTTTGAGCTTTGCAAGCCATGTTTGGGCGGACTTTGAGCTTTGCAAGCCATGGCGGACTTTGAGCTTACCTTGCCATGCTTGACACTTGGATGAATTTCTCGCTCAATACCTCACGTTTATCTGGAACATCTGGAACAAAACCTCGCCTGGAGATTTTCCCTTGCTTTTTATACTTGGAGACACAAATTTTTGATTCTGAAGATAGGAACATTGTTGCCATGACTTGAGGGACCCAATCCTAGGTCAACCTTCAAAAAAGCTGAAAAAAGCAAAAAGCAAGCCAAAAAAGCTGCTTCTCGGATTGGTCCCAAAGTGCCAAAAATAAAGAAAGCAGAAAAAGCAAAAAAGTAGAATCCCACAAAAATAGGAAGGTGTTAGAATTGACCCTAAGCAATGACTTTTTTCGTCCTTTGGGCCTTCTGAGCACTTTGACGATGTCTAGACATTGTTCTGAGCTTGAATTCCCTATTTGAAATGGATGACTTCTCAAAACCCTAACTCCAAACTCCCAAAGAAATGGACTTATGAAATTGCAACGCTAAGACTAAACCCCTAAAAAGCAAACTAAAATATTCCCCATTAATTTTTTCCCAAAATTAATATTCAAATCAACAACCAAACACTGATTAGCGTTAGCTCCAAAATGTAAACCAGCAAAGAAGATAACTCTAACCAAGAATGTTCACCAAGATCCCAATGTGGGCGAGGTGATAGCATATGGTCAGAGGATCATTAGGCATAAATAGAGCTGAAAGTACAATTCATCTGCTAGTGTAGGCATCCACAAGCGGTGGGAATACTCCACTTATTCAGTGGGTGAGTTTACAACAATTATTAGATGGCAAGCCATCCTTTAAATCCACTCTTCCACTTATTAACGTGGGGGGAATACTGTCCACACAACCACTTATAACGTGGGGGGAAATTACAAACAAGATATATGTTTATTCTAAAACTCAACCACTCAATTGTGGGAGTGTAAAACAGATATAAAATTGCAGCAAGTAAAGGAAGAGTTGTTAGTACTACTAACTAGCTTTACAAAGAATAAAAACAGCTGCAAATAGAATAGATAATCTTCCAAAAACATTAAACAGTTAGAGTATCACTTCCTCTAACATTTACAATGATATAAGATGAAGAATTGAAGCTCAAACCAGCATTATATCAAAAGCTAACAAGTCTGATATAAAAATCTGCAATCTAGAAATGTCTATCAGCAAACAGCAAACTCATAAAAATGATCACAACTCCTTCTAAATACCTCCAAATAAGCTGGAATGTTTTGCAAAGACCTTCTAGGAGGATGGTGCCCAAACTCAAACTACAAAACTGCATCAAAACTCAAGATATTATTCTTGCACGAATCCCAAAGCATTCATGAGATGGTACGGCCCTGTAGAGGAGCGATTTCTCTTGGAAAAATCAAAAACTTGGAATTAAAAGCTAAAAACCTCCAAATATGGTCGCCATTATCATAGAAATGCAATGATCAAATACCCATAACCAAAATAAATTCATACCAAAAGCTGTAAATGAAAACCACCTTCAGCTTTGTATACACCAGCAACATAAAAACTGAAGTTCTCACCAAAATTCACCAATTTTGAAGCACAATCTGCTAGTCTGATTGAGAAGCAGCAATAATACCAACTAGGTGTTATCTTTCAAACACGAAATTGGATTGGAACTAGGACGTAAGCATCCCTCGAAGTAAAAAACAAGTTGTCATTCCGACAACATAACATTAGCATAAACATTCGATAATCAGCTCTTCAAACAGCAGCAATATATAAGCTTTAGTTGGCAAATGAAGCAACAAGAACTCTTCAAATTCCAAAAAGTTGAATCACTTCAACTTCCAAAAGGGACGCCACCTTTTTGCCTTTTACTTTTTTGAAATAATAAAATATTACCTTCCAACCCTTTTAGGCATCCAACTTCACTTTGTAATAAAGCATTTAATAAATTAATATTAAATGCACAATTGACTCTTTAATGTCTCTTTAAACAACATGAAGCATCAGCGGTTAACCGAACATGAAATTTGCATAACTCAACTCAAGAAGAAACCAAAACCCAAAGCCAAACCGAACTCCATGGATAACAAGATGACTTGAGCTGAACTACCGATGATGCCACCTGTAACAGTAAGTTTACCTCAAAACCAACGAAAAGCGTAACTGAGCTGAAGCAAGACTAATGAAAGTGGAAACCCCACCGCACACCGAGTAGCCTGCGATTTCGAACAGGCTAAAACCAAACGTAAGAGCCGAGCCAAAATGGGGACATTACAGAAACTACTGGGGGTCCCCATTTGCAATGGAGCGATGTGTGAAATAGGTCACAACATCACTCAACTGACTTACTATAAATAGTAAGTGCATCAAAACGGAACCAAAAACCTTGGAATAGCTTAGCCTCAAAATATACCAACAATCTGGGGAGGTAAACACTGTCAATTGCCACCTAAAGAGCTTATTATCGCCCAAATTGGACCTTCAAATCCACAACACTAGCCTATGAGGGTCAAATGATAGGCAAATCTTACCAACTTTGATGCTCATGAAAAAGGGGACATTACAGTTCCATTTAGGGACCACATTGGATCTTATTTATTTAGTTTGGTGAAGAAATTGGTGAGGATTACATTACAGATTTGGAGGACTGTTTTGAGCTTTATGAACAGATTTAAAAGATGAAAACATAGAAAATTCTACCTTTTACGTTGGTTGTACCTCTACCCATGTTGGCCGTACAATTGCAAATAGGCCGTGTGGTTTTGGGAGCTGGTTGCTTGGGTTTGTGAGCAGCCACTTGCAGGTTTGGAGGTGCCTAGGGTTAGGGTTACCTTTCATTTCATTTACAACAGCAAATACTTGCATTTTTTATTGTGGCTTCCAGTTTTTGGGAGCTTGCAGGAGCTGGTTGCAAGCACAACAAAATATCAAAGTCCAAAAATAATTCTGGGTATGTTAGAAATGGATATGTAACGTACTTTGATAATTTGGGTTGCCTTTATATTTTCGAAATATTGTATTTTCAAATCAGAAATTAAATTTGGAATTTTCAGCTCTATATATTTCTGAAAATTGTTATTTTTTTGAGTCGTTAATTTGCTGCAAGTTACTTTATAATCTGCACTTCCTTTTTTAACTCAAACCATCTCAAAACTATTGCAAAATAGAATCAAATAAACAAAAAAAACCAAGGCTGAACAAGGGTCCATATTATAGTGGTATCAAAGCTATTGATTCTGCCAGTCGGTGGGTTTTAACACTAAATGTTAATAGCAGAATTTTTCTGGTCAGTTTGGGAGTTTACAGCTGTTTGCTTGCTTTTTTTCGAATCCGAAAGTTGGGGAAAATATTCATTCTGGGGTTGTTTTTGGTTAGTTTCCGACATTCATCTTTCTTTGTATTTCCAGAATGTTGGGTGTTTATGCGAGTACGATGAAATCCATGCAGGCACTTTTGACAAAGTTGATGCAAAATTTTGAAAATTATGAGAAGAATTTGACAAGATTTCTAGAGCATCTTGAAGTGTTAGAATCCCTAATTTCAGATGAAGGGAAAGCAAATACAAACAAAAAGAAATATTTTAGTATAGGAAAAAAAGAAATCAGTAGGAATGAGCTTAGAAGGCAAACTCTTTGTTTTTCGTGCAAAGGAACCTGGGAGCCTAATCATTAATGCACAGGTAAAAAGGTGAAGAAGCTTGAAGAAGAAGAGACAATCACAGAAGAAGAGGTTGGAAAAGAGATATAGGTGGTGGAAATTGTTCTTGATTGTTATGATCTAATTTAGCGGTATGCCCTATTAAGACCCTTGGTACGGGTACGAAACGATGCAGGTATGAGATATAGGTTCACAACGATGCAGATACATCCAGGAAACAAAATTTGGTCTGTGGAAACGAGCAGGGTATGAAACCTCCACTATGGATTCGTTTTTATCGTTTCCGGTTCGAACCCAGACATAATCCACATTGTCTCACGCCCAAGTTGCGCGTTTTTCAACGAAATTTGCAATTTTTAATTACTTTTTTGAATTTTTGTTGACTTCTAAACAATAAAATGATCCATATGATGGTAAAATAGAAGATTCAATAGGTTACTCATGATCAGATTAATCAAAGAACTTGGAAGCAATGATGTCGAGGTTTCTGCTATTACTATGAAAGGAAAACATAACTCCCCCCAGGCAAAGACCAAAAGCCTAAGTTGCATCTGATCCATTAAAAAGCCTATCAAAAGGAAACAAATCAATATCTAGCAAAATCTGGTAGCCATGACAGACCTGATAGTCATTCCTCTTGTTTTGTTTTGAATTTTTCTTTTATGGCACTTTCCAAGGTTATGTTGTCTTTCAATGTTTAGTTGTAACAATAATAGAAATGGGCTGAGACACTTTTTACTGTAACCTTGTGACTTTTCTTACAAAAGTAGGATCTGTAACAGAAGAATTTAATAACTTATACAAGTACTAATCTAAGGTCAAGGAATCAGTAGAAGTAAATACATAATATTACATAGTTTTGCAATAATATGAGGAATCTTTTTATATATTGATGTTAAAATATTCTAGTACTAATATGAGGAATCGGTAGAAGTAAATACAGTAGAAGTACTAATCTAAGGTCAAGGAATCAATAGAAGTAAATACAAAATATAACATAGTTTTGCAATAATATGAGGATTAGCCAAATGATATGATGCTTTTTTTGATGACCCATATGATTCAAATTGATCAATGATCAATAATGGTTGATTGTAAACACTTGAATTTTTATGTTTGAACTTTAATTTATAATTTTATATCATGATGTTTGAGTATCACGAATATTTTAATATTTGACTATGAAAGTGGTGGTGTATTTTTGCTATGTTATTTGACTATTAATATGGTGGTGTATTTTGAACTTAATTACTACTACAAATATGTATATATTTTTTATTTTTATATGTTTTTGTATTAATGTACCCAAATCGAACCCAACCCCCAAAATTTTTTTGACCGAATCCACGTACTAGAATCTCGTACCCAAACCCAAACCCAAAAATGAATGAATCGGTAACTTAGGTTATGATGCTACTAAGATTGAAGATGAAGCTAGTTCCTCAAGTGCCTTCATTAATGAAGTAGAGTACGTTGATCTTCACAATAATGTTGAGACTGGACAATCTACTGATTTGGAGTTCACTAAATCAGCAAATGAAGATGTATGGATAAGGAATCGAAAGAATGATTTCCACAATGTTCCTTTCTAGCAGAGTAATACCATGGACATTAAGGAAGAAGTGTCACTTGTTGCTTCTACAAGTGAGGTGTGCACGAGTCTCTATATTGGTGATTTAGGGGTGGTTATTGATAGGCCTTGTGAAGAAGCAAGCAAAAATAATGGGGTGACAAATGAAACACAAATGACAACAAAAACAAAAGATGATATTGTCGAAAGAGAAAACCACCTTGTGAATGGAAGAAAAGAGGCGATGAACTTAGAAGAAAAGGAGTTAACAAAATATGGTGAGAATGTTGATATAAACTTAAAAGAAGAAAATTATGAAGGTCATAGTGTAGTGGATCTTGAGGAGGAACTCCATTATGCCTACATTGAGATCAAGAGGCTTAGAAAGGAGAACCAAAAACTAAAGCTACAAGTTCTAGAGAACAATGAATCTAATGTAGTGTTAGTACGAAGTCTTGTAGAATCCGAGAAGATAATTGTCAAGCTAAAATTTCAGATGAGAGAAGGGTACAAGATGAAAGAGGAAGTGAGAGTCCAATTAGAGAAAAAGGAAGAAGATTGTGAATGTTAAAATCCGAGATAGTTTCTTTGAGGAAGGAACTAGAAAAGACGTCCTCCAAATTAAACAAGAACCTCAAGTTTGATAAGAGTACCCAGATTTTGGATGATATATTAAACAAGAAAAGGTCACCGTCAAATAAAATAGGACTTGGCTATGAAGAAAATCAAACATTCAATGAAGATTCCAAAAAGACTCCTATGAAGGAAAATGAGGGAAAGACAAAAAGCCTTGAAGATACTTTCAAAAGCCCTATCAGAAATGAAGGTGGCAAAAAGACAAAGACTCGTAAAGTTGACAAGGACAATTTTCAAGAAGTCCTTTCCTTCGAGGCAAGTGCATACATACAGGTTTAAGAGTACCTTTTATGGCTATTGCTACTCATGCAATCATTTTGGGAATAAAGCAAGAGATTGTAGAACACATGTAAGATATGATTATGGTTGGAACAAAAATAGAAGATCTTATGGAAGGAACTATAACTCCTTTGTTCCTTTAGTGGATTATAGTGTTGTATGCAACAAGTGCAACAACTATGGACGCATAGCACGATTTTGTAGATGTGGTTTTGTGAAACAACCTAGACAAGATGTGAAGAAGAACACCATGGACAAACAAAAGGAGAGAAAGTTTACAAAGTATGGAGAAGGAAACAAAAGCAAAATGATGAGAAGGATAAATCTATGGTCATGCAAGATACACTTCATACACAATTTTGAGGAGAAACATGAATTCATGGCGAACCAAGTATAGCATTATCATTCAGCCGTATGGAGAAGATAATTCAAAATGAAGTATCTCAAAAATTGAAGAGAAGAATCTACTTATGCAACAGATTGGTATCAAAAGAAGATAATAAATTGGCATCAATTGTTGGAAATTGTGATATAGATGTCAAAATGAAGAAGTCTCCATGTAGAGGATAACAAAAAGCAATCAGAAAACATGAGAAGAAGAAAGGAGAGAAGACTTTCACAAAGAGAGGATGATCTTCATTCAGCAGCCAAGATATAGAGGAAGCATGTCACGCAAACAACATAAAAACAAAAGGTGGAGAATTAGAGAAAGAGGAATATTAGAGCAAGGGGGAGCATTAGAGAATCTCCGACAGGGGGAGAAGTTTATACTTATTACATTTGATGTGAGTAAATGAATGGATGTTTCCCATGATTTATTTGTGGTTATAAATTTAATGAGCATCCCTTTACCATTGATGTCAAAGGGGGAGAGATAAAAAGGGGGAGCAATACAAAAGGAAAGAATTATGTTTGTGTTGCCATCAATGACAAAGGGGGAGATTGTTGAAAATATTGTCATTGATGTCAAACGGGTTTTCAATATGAGGGGGAATTTATGAAGA